>JAWQRM010000377.1:0-23469 GCA_033557675.1 Coptodactyla brooksi
CAATAATACATTACATGGTCCTTACACAAATATTTATTATACTTACAACACGTTATACGTGTTTTATTGCCACATTCTGATGGACAGATATTACATCGTGCTCTTTTATTTTTAGTGATGGCACCAGATGTAAATCACACTGCGACTTCGCCACGTTGATATTGGATTTTTTGTATCACGTCAGTAGCTTTCTAAGTACGAGGTTTATGCTCTCTTGACATTATAGAGGAAGTTACCATCAGTTTGCCCAATTCTTCTAAAAATGGTCTTTTCTGTACAGAATGTTGTTATTCCAATCGGGATTTAATTCTCTCCATAACATAAATACATTATAAGCACTATCATCAAGTATATTGTAGAACAAAATAATAGGCTATGCATTGTTTTGTCTGTTGCAAGTATATATTGCAAGACTTTAAACTAACGTATCAACTCCCCCTTTGGTAGAGTTATAATCTAGTATCATTTGTGGCTTCTTGTCATCCCTGCTGATCGCTTTCTTATCACAGTGCATTGTACTCATGAGAAATAAATAAATAAAAAGTAGAACTATGTACTTTTTTACCTATTGTAATCGCGGGAAGTTCGGGTTTATTTTTTCTAACCATTCCTGACATTGTTTCTACTTGAGGAGCATTTCACCTAATTGTTTGGGCGTGAAAAAATGATCACATGTAACATTTTCCCCCGAGTTCATGTATTAGGTCTACAACTACTCGCATTCCTAGATTTTTTTCTGGTGCTTCACCTGGACATTTTCCCATATAAACTTGAGCTTTCATGACGTAGGAACTACCACTGTCACAAAGAGTCCAAATTTTGATGCCATATTTTGCTGGCTTGCTGGGAGTGTACTATTTGAAAGGACAGCGTCTTCTGAAGCCAACAAGTTGTCCCAAAACTCTCTTATAGGGGCTAATTTGTCACTTGCTCTTCTTTGTTGACGATCGATCTTATGGTTAAAATGTAAGACGCGTGATGTCCGATAAAAACTTTCAACATCGTTGCACGAAAAATAGGTCTACCGGTTTCTGCATCTCACAAACTTGCTATGTGCTTGTATTGTAATATTATTTAGATCTTCTCAATCGCATCCGTATACTATCTGACTTTTAATTTTGCTAATTTTCAACACAATATTTTCAAGTGTAGGGTTCACGATAACTTGAAGAGCAGGTATAATATCCTTCACTCCGAATGTGGCATACTTGGTTGGACCAGGAGTACTTTTTATTATATTTTGACTAGATGCTCAACTTTGGGCAAAGGTTCTAACATCCAAGATATAATTTTGTATTTTGGCTGTACTAACTGCACAGGAACCACAGTGTTTGTTTGTAGTGCGTCATTGTCTGAAGAATCATAGTCTGGTTCGGATTTTTCATAGTCGGTATCATCGCTCGTATAATTTTGAACTTCAGAAGTATCTTCATCGTCGGATGCATTTGCATCTATCTCTGCTATTTCCTCGTCAGATGGAACTCGTCTCGCCATTATTTATGATGATGCTTATTCAACACTGTACATAAAGAAACTGAAGTGCGCGTTTCCTATTTATATGATATGTTACTATGCACGCACAGACATGCTCAGATATGTATAATTTATCTGCGTTAAGACTTTGACCCCTCTGATATTCCTGGAACTTCTAGTAATCTTATATTTAGTTCACAAATCTCCAGGGAGGCTCACTTTATGAAGCAAAGCAAATTATATGACCTATGTGTGACTTGGATTTGTCAAAAGAACTGACCGAATGTATTGGGTCTAGGCTTTAGGAATAGAATCTGTTGACTAAGGAAACCAGTATTACAATCTTTAGAAAACGAAATTGCACACCTTCAAATTGTTACAAAGTGGAAAACTTTATGTGTGTACTGACATTGACGGTTTAATGAACGGACTTTATTGACGCATCTAATTAGAGCCTGAAAGTAGTCTTGCTACATAATGGAAATGAAAAGTACCTCTATACCAGTACCTCATTCACTGTCAATGAAATAAATTTATAATAACTTAGCTACTATATACAGATGATTTGCAGACTTAAAGATAATTATTATATTACTAGACCTTGCAGGTGAGGAATTTACACCTGCAAGTAAGTAGTTAAGCATTGTTGCTTTCTGTGTTTGTGGGACAGTCGGGCAATAAAAAACATTTCGTAAACAAATAACGGCTATAGATAACTTCCTATGAGCCGGGTAGTAGTTACGACAAGTATGTTGCCTTTGCTGATACAAAAAATCTTCATCGTCATTATATTAAACTAGCACCAACAAAAACTTGGTGAAGGCCATGAAGAAGGAGAGTGGTGGCTTTATGCACTTAAGCAAACTCTTTCTACGTTTAAGACACGCAAAACTTAAAGAAATTATTTTTATTGGACCAATAATAGGAAAACTCGTGAGTGATTCAACTTTTAAGGAGAAATTCTTTACATTGAATTTAAATAATATAAAGGATATTAGAACAATAGAATCGTTAAATTCCTTTGTTTACGAAAACGTACTTTGAATCGAGCCTTAGGGTTATTTGGTGCACATTTTAGGATATGATAAAATTGTGACATTAACATTATACTTAACTTTATTCTAGTAATACACGGTCTTTTGACTACAGTTAACTAATTATTTTAATGAACTTCTTCATGTCAACGATTAAAAATAATTAAAGAAAAGATAAAATCGTTGAATATAACAATATATATCTATTGTATAATCAGGGTATGTGCATTTCGGGAATCCCTTCTTCAGCCCAACTACAAGCTACAACAGAAAAAATCTGTTACAAATTAAAAAACATGTTATTAAATAGAAACACAATCAAATCTAAAAATAAAGTAAGGACGGGGGCTTATCGTCAAAATATTACACAAACACAAATGTTAAACACTTAAATAACATAATAAGAGGACACTGTGACAACGAAGATTAATGTAATACAAACTTATTAAATCTACAAATAAACTTTTCAGACATCAGTATTAAATGAAAAATTTTCTTTACAAACATTACAGGATTGGGGCAAGAGGTGGCGTTACAATATCAATAAAAGAATGAAATTAAAATTAAAAATCGAGAATAGAACTAAAGATATACAAAGTAAATTAGTATTATTTAAATAGAGTAAGGAATAGGAGTGTGTTGTTGATATCTGTGAGTTCATTCATTAATTTATCAGGGGACAAGAAATTTTGTTTATAAATTTCAAAATTCTCCAAAATATCTATTCTAGTGGATTTAGGTAGACCAGACCACTTTTGGTTCTAGTGGTCTAGAACCAGAAGAGGTTATTCTACTCAACAAAGGACATAAATTCTGTTTCCCAAAGAGAACTATCTTTCCACAACATATTGACATAGAAGTCGAATGTCAACTTCGCCACCATCATAAATATAGTCACATCAAAGAAGACACCTTCATCAAAGAACGAATTTTCATTATCACACTCAGCGAGAAAAACTCAGGTTTAGTATTAATTAGTAAACAGGATTACATCCACAAAACTCATTTGTTTTTCTTAGAGAATCAAATATAATAAATAAATAAAGACCCACTTCCTAACTACAATAAGGTCTTTAGACAATCTAAAAACTGTATGCCTACCCTTAATAAATTTAATATAAAACATCAAATCATAAACATAAATCCCACCATTCCAGTGTTATACAGTGTAATCAAGCGTCACAAATCCAGACAAAAGTACAAGACCAATTGTAACAAAGTTTAACACTCTCGCACACAAACTCTCAAAAGCCCTACACAATATCATACAGAACAGATTTAAATGTAAACCCACTTTTTCTATTAACAGTTCCATCACTCTGATAAGAGAATTACAATATATACCTATAGAAAACAATTATAAACTCATTTCTCTAGATATGAAAAAGCTCTATAGTAACCTATTCATTTAACAGAAGAATTTCTCATAAAAAATAAAAGCATTCTAGAATTCGTTGACAGTACTGATATTAGTAACATTATTGCCCTCCTTAGAACTATTACAGCACAGAACTTTTTCATGTTCAATAATGAAACCTATAGTATGACCGATGGTTTACCGATGGGATCAAATCTTTCAGGCTAACTTGCCGACATTTATGTAGATCATCTGGAGCAACAATTATTCAAAAACGAGAAACACAAACTCTTTACTGAACCCATAGTTTATTATCCACGTTATGTCGATAGTATCTTCGTTATTTATAAAGGATCAAATTTTTGTCCCTCCATAGCCTTATCAGTAGTTTAAGCAATCTTCAGTACACCGTCGAAAGGGAAAATAATAACTCCCTGAATTTCCTTGACCTTATCATTACAAGAAAACATAGAATTTAAACAACTTGAATTTAATATCTACCGAAAACCGACAGCTACAGACATTATCATACCAAAAAGCCCTACGCCGATAATAGAACAAAACAAGCAGCCTTCAATTTTCTTATTAAACCGTTTTCTCAATGTCCAACATTAAATAACATTATTAGATCCCCACATATTAAACAACTTGACAAGTTCTTTTGTATTTATTGTTATCACACACATTCCCTACATTAAAAACATACTGAACAATTATAGCATCATAACTACGTTTAAATCGAGCAAACTTATCAATAATATTACCAACAATAGATTACAACCATTTAACCCTCTTTCAAAAAGTGGTGTATACAAAATCACATGCAATGACTGCAACATGTTGTACATAGGACAGTCCGGAAGCAACTTGACAACTAGATCTAAAACAACAGAAGAACAAAAATTACTCAATATTTCAACATCTACAAAATAATAACCATTCCATTAGTATTGACATGATACAATTATATTACACCACGTACCTAAATCCCTAGAATGGATATTTTTGAAGATTTTGAAATTTCTTCTCCCACAATTTCTTCTCCCCTGATAAATTAATGAATGAACTCAGAGATATCAACAACACACGCCTATTCCTTACTCTATTTAAATAATGCTAATTTACTTTGTGTATCTTCAGTTCTACTCTCGATTTTTAATTTTAATTTCATTCTTTTATTGATATTGTAACGCCACTTCTTGCCCCAGTCCTGTAATGTTTGTAAAGAATATTTTCCATTTAAGACTGGTTTCCGAAAAGTTTATTTTTAGATTTAACTTTGTACATTTTGTGCTTACATACCGGCTGTTATTGTTGTTTAATAAGTTTGTATTACATTAATCTTTGTTATCATAGTGTCCTCTTATTATGTTATTTAAATATTTAACATTTGTGTTTGTGTAATATTTTGACGGTAAGCCCCCGCCCTTACTTTATTTTTATTTAATAACGACATGTTTTTTAATTTGTAAAAGATTTTTTCTGTTGTAACTTGTACTTGGACTGAAGAACCTATAAATTTTGATATATTCTTTCTCAATAAATATTTTCTATTATTATTTTTATGACATTTCTTTTATTGTCATATCTCTGTTCAAGATCATGTCTGTTTTCAGTTTTCTGCTTTAGTTTGTTTTGATTGTTTGCTTTGAACGTTTCTAAATTCTATTCTTATACCTTTGTGTCTAAGTCCTCCAGCAAGTTTTCCATAACTTCTTTTATTTATTAGCGTCTATATTCAGACCTTCAACAATGATACCATTTAACACTTTTTTTATTCAGGAGTATTATTTTATTTAGGTGTGGGTATATAATATCTGAGTAAAACTATAACAGTTTGTTTTTTAAGTAATGCTGCTAGTTCCTTCTTTCAATTTTAATTTTCTTTTTTAAGTTGATATAACAGCTGAGTTCCTGAACTAAATAATCGGTAGAATGAAATCAAATCGTTGCTATTAAAAAATCACCCTAAAGTGTTAATAACTGTGATTGTTTTGTAGTTTGCAGAGCTCTTGGTATTCCAGCACGAACAGTCACCAATTTTAATTCGGCACACGATGGCGATGGTTCCATAACTATTGATTACATAATAGACAACGATGGTAAACCTACCTTAGAATCTGATTCCATATGGAATTTCCACGTTTGGTCTGAGGTTTGGATGAAAAGACCGGACTTAGGAGAGGGCTACGATGGTTGGCAAGCATTGGATTCAACGCCGCAAGAAAGAAGCAATGGGGTTTTCCGCTGTGGCCCAGCATCAGTTGCTGCTTGTATGAACGGAGACATCCATAAGCCATACGACGTTAGTTTTGTCTTTTCAGAAGTTAATGCTGATGAGGTGCGTTTAAACATTTGCTTAGTAAAAACTGAAACATAAATTATCTTATATCTTATGCAATACGATATTTATGTAAAAAGGAATCAAAGATCTGTATCAATAAGAATAAAACGGCATCTTTTAGACAGAAAATTACCTATAAGCAATATCAATATTAACATTCAAATGCGTTGTTTTTTTATTATTGAATGATTACATATTGCGTAGTATTTCCTTCCAGACTTGAGAAGTATTTCGTAGTATTTTTTCATCAAAATCTCATTTGTTTTCAAACTTCCTTTTTTACTAGGTAATTATTTTTCAAAGTGTTGTTGACTAACTTTTCTATACTTCCCACACTTTTTATTATTTCTTGACTATTTGCATTCCACTTCTTCCTTTCTTCACTTGTTACAACCAACTATTCGAATGCATTGAATTGCACTATAGAAGTGTTTCCAAGTTTATAATGTCAGATTTTACTTTTTTGTTATTTATCATTGCTTCTGTTTTCTCATTTAAGTTCTTTTGAAAATACTTAGCAGCTTTATTCATTTTTCATCATCTTACTTTATGTGCTTTCAATCAGAATGGGCTCCTGAAACTGGTGGCAATTATTTTACTTTGCTCTAAAACCAAAGGTTCCAAACCCACGTCTATATTTCTTAATTCTATAATTTGCCTAATCATTTTTATTGGTTGATCTGTATGTGAATACTTAATCAATCAATTAAAGGTATACTTTAAATGTAAGATAGTTATTACAGTGGGTTTTCCCTAAATCGAATTATCAAACGTTCCAGTGAAAAGTTCGAGTTTGAGAATACTCGGATTACAGAAAAGGCTTAAAATGTTTCAATTACATGATTTCTTATTATGTACATATTATGTATTTAAAAGACGCATATACATATAAAAATTTATTAGAGTATTATTAGAGTACCTATTACAATTTATCGGTACATATATATGTATGTATATTTATCAAAACACAAACAAATGCCTGAGTTATAGGGAATCAAAATATCTATTCAGTTTATAAGGCAAATAATTTGTAAATAGTTATTGTCGAACTTTCATTAACTGATTTAATTTATAGAAATTTTCAATTTTATTCAGCGACATGTACATTAAATCTGATGTCTTTTCTTCGTTGATAAAATACTTTTTTAAGATATTAAACTCTTCTACAACCTGCTGGTGAGATGGTTTTTCTATAATCTGTTCATCACTTTCTTCTGCTGTTGCTGCGTCTGCTTTTAATTCTTTCGTTATGGTTGATGAAGCAATCAGCGATTCTCCAAGCTCCCCATTTGTTCTCTTAGCTGAGCAAAAGGAATTTCGTCTTCTTCTTCGAACTCGTTATCAAAACCAGCTTTTTAAAGCAGTTTTTAATTGCTTTTTGTTTCTCATCTGTATCCGATGTCATGGCAACCTCTGTGACAGTTGGGAAGTTACATATATGGTAGGTACAGTATTGTCCTTCTCTAATGTATGCATTTTTTAAGAATGCCCTGATCTAAGGGCTGTGGCTTAGAAGCCGCATTCCGTGGGAAAAATTGTAAATTGACAGATTGCAGTTTTTCTTGTATGGGAGGATAAGCAGGACAGCTATCTATAAACATTAACATTTTTCGACCCTCTCCTAAGAATTGTTAGTCTACTTTCATCAACCACTTAAAATATGCGAGATACAAAGTTTGTCCTATTTTGAATTTGTGAATCCAATCAGTACTGGCTGTAAAATTTGTAGCGCTTAGTTGTAGACCATATTCTATATCTCTTTCTTGTAGAAGTGGCCCTGACACAAGAGAGTTTTTGTCTCTCGTCGGCACAAACCACTTAAGTACCCCACTGTATTTTTTTTTTGTTTTTAATGTCTCTACAGTCGTTATCAATGATGCTCATTGATGGATCTTTCATTGATCTTCAAACTAATAGAAACTTTTTGAAAATTTGATATTTGTTTATTGCTGATCTGTTTTTTAAGACATCAAGATCAGGATATGGAGTGAATTTATTTAGATGTACCCAGTTACAAGTAAATGATTCAAAAATATCCGCACACTTATGCAACCCATGCTGTACGGAGGGTACATGGGTTGCATAAGTGTGCGGATACATAGTGTAAGGCATACGCACTGTTTTTGGTTTTTTGTTGCATGTATAAATAAACTCAGTTAATAAGAGGCAGTATTACAAACTCGAATGGCTCATTTAACTTTGAGGTTAAAAACTTTGATTACTTAAAAAAGCTAACTTTGATTACTTAAATTTAAATAAATTAAATTAAAATAATTTCTTTATTAGATATGCGGTTCAATTATCATCCCATCCCATTGGCGGATCAAGCACTTGTGGGGCCCCAAGCACAAACTAATTTTGTAGTCCCCTTATTCTTTATATTAAGTTTCAGTAATACTATTAAATCAGTTTTATTATTTAAAATTGATTTAATTGTCGTGTTCAGATTTCACTTCTTACAAAATAAAATTCCACTTTTAAATTTCCGTTTTATCTATTTCAGGTGGTTTGGAAGCTGGACCCCAAGGCCAACGTGTACCAACTCGTACAGAAGACGACAAATCGCATAGGACGATATATAAGCACCAAAACGCCAGGAAAATTCGAAAGACTAGATTTGACAGATACTTACAAATTCCGAGAAGGTTCTCAGGAAGAAAGGGCAACTTTCCTCAAAGCGATGCGCCAGGTTGATCATCAGTTTGGAAAATCCTACGTCGCAAGCGAGTTCGAAGATGTGAACTTCAACTTTAAGTACTATGATGATATTACGGTCGGTCAAAATTTTGATGTCTCGCTTATAATGACCAATATGAACAAGTCAAATATGCATGACGTTATCACTACCTTGCGTTTGGATGTATTTTCTTACACCGGCAAGTACCTGGCTACTGTTAAACAGACAAAAGACGTTGTACCGTTACGTAACAATTCCAAGGTAGAATTTAAAATGCCCATAACTTTCGAAAACTACAAGGATTACTTGACAGATAATTGTTCCTTTGTGATCTCTTGTTTGACATCAGTGGCCGATACAAATTGGTGTTATTTTGATAGAGATAATGTTCATATTAAGAAACCAGATGTTGTGATTGGCATTGGACGTGAACGCAAAGTTGGGCAGAAAGTGGAAGGATATGTAGCCATACAAAATCCTCTGCCTATACCATTGAAAAAAGGGTCATTTTTAATTGAAGCGCCAGGCTTTAGGGAACAAATGAATATTAAATTGAAAAAGGATATCCCTCCTGGCCAACAAGTAACTGAAAAATTTATGTTTACTCCGCAAAGACCAGGACTTCAAACTGTGGTGGCTAAGTTTGTTTCTAAACAACTGCAAGACGTTGAAGGATTTTTACAAGTTGTTGTTGATGTCTAAGAAAAGGTAGCCCCCATATACCATTACTATACTATTATTGCAGCGCCATTTTATTGTGCCATAGTAATTAACTTTGTAATCTGCCATGTTTATTTGTATTATTAATTTTAGTGAAATAAATTTAATTTAATTACATACAGTATTTGTCTCAAGATTTCGGCTGTGAAGAAGTCAAGATCAAGTTAATGCAGCCTAGAAAAATTATACTTAAATAACACTGAATCAATAAATTATTTTTCGTTTCGTAATTAATGAAAAAAAAAAAATAAGTAATGTAACACCCTTGTTACGTTATTTGATATCTACTCTATAAATAAAGTGTTAATTAGCTTAATAATATGGGTTATGGTGTTAACACAGGTTGTTTTTTTTATGGCGACAGACTAAAATTCGCTGCGCCAAATCCTGCTCTTTTTAATTTTAAAACTTGTTATTGATCACAAAAAGCTAAGTGTGATAAGACAATTGCCATTGCCATCAAGATTGTTGACCTGCGCCTTTAAAAGGGCATAGAAGAAATCCTAATTATTTCAAACAAAATAAAAACATACCGGTCTCGATTTGTTTCTAAGCCTTCGTCAGAAGCTTTGGAAACAAGAAAAACTATATTAGATTGTGTAAGATGTCTCAGGAATATTGTTAGTTGAGACATCTTCTTGAGAGTAAATTTATAGCCCTTGTCTCCAGAGTTTCTGACGATGGCTTAAAAATAAGCCGAAACCGGTAAAGCAAAAGAAAAATAAAGAAAATTCAACACAGGTAGTAGAATACTACTACCTACTGCTATATTTAAACCTGGTAACTAGCGGACACAACATGAATATAAAATAAGAACAGACGAATAGAGGGAAAATAAAAATAATTCAAAATTAGACAACATTATGTTATTTTTTTATTAAACGAATTTTCAATAAGTATCAAAGTATTGATTTTTGACTATGTTTCTAGAATAAATAAGTTCAATAGGTAATTTCTAAACAAATACGCAACAAATTTGCATAAAACTTTCAAATCCGATAACAAATGCTATTTATAAGTAGTTTCGTTGTTGTGTCTGTGTATTAATTATTTTTGAAGTTACGCAACAAAATAATGGATGGTGTATTCTCGTCTGCTATTCTGTACATTGTTACGGTGCCTTCCGTAATCTTTGAAATAAATGTTTGGAATAATTTATTGCAAGTAAGAACAGGTTAGATATATTAACAAAAAAAAACAAACTCGAATCTCAGACTAACTGTTTACGTTAAAATTAGTTTTATTGATGTGCTTTAATATTGTTCATTTTTAAAAGTTTGTAATTCAATACTTTCTTCTTAACAACTACATTACCAAAAAATACTTAGTTATAAATATTTAGTTATAAATTTAATATAACCAGACCAAATATATTAATTTTCGTTAATTATTACGGAATTATACTATATAATTCTGTTATTTTTAAATAAATTAAAACTCCAGTTAATTTATTGATATTTTTAATTTTATAATTTCATATAGATCTTGAACTGGTCTGAACAGCTAAGCAAACCTTAACTGAACTAAAAGATATGCCAACATCATCAGCAACTTCATCGCCGAGGACACCAAAATACGCAAAGCCTTTTCGACAGCTACTAAAAAATAATCATCCAATATGTTACCTGTGTTGGCTACCAATACCAAGATACGTTTGGGACGTATCAACGCTACAAAAATATAAAAAAAGCAAAAAAAAATATGACAATTAGACCCACACAGCCTCCGAAATAAAAAATCCGTGTAATTTTTTGATAAAATCTCATATATGCAATTTATACTTAAGAGAGCAGAAACAATTTTAGTTTCAGCTCGAACACTGTTCTTTATGCTACATAGATTTTACAGTATGAGTTACAAACTTATGTTTTATTTTATATATTAAAATTAAATTGTGTCTACATATAAATAAAAACGCATTACTAATCTGAGAACAAATCGATACGTTATATTTTGTTAAACATAACGTATACACAACTCAATTTTAATATCTCTACAAAATTATAGGAACGGGTTCCTCCGTAAGTTTCCAGTGTCCGCGCGGCCGATTGCATACGAAACAACCCGATCGGCCGCGATCGAGCGATCTCCACACAGAAGCCTTTGCAGTGAGCTACACGACCGCTCTAAGCACACTTACATAATAAACTGAATAGGAGTGAATAAATGTGTTTAATGAAAATTGGAGATCATTTTAATATATTTCAAAGTCAAGTGTTTTAGGGTAGTCTGATCTCATTTTCAAATCATAATATTCACAGTTGAAAGGTAATCAAAGATTCTTATCCAGTTTTAAATACCGATCCACAAGTAGTATATTATTCCGCAAGTAAGCTCTATTGCACGCAAATAAAATACTATATTTTTACATTTGCAAATTTTAAGTTTCACTTTTCGATTTAGATATAAGAAAGTAAGTTAAACTGTGACCTATTAGAAGAATACCGAGAATGCAAAAACATGTTGAATTGATTTATTACGTCAGTATATTAACGCATATACTTACGAAGTGTATAACTTTCCTTTTAGTTATAACTTTCCTTATCAGTTATAATTTAGAAGTTTGGTTATGGCGACATTTTACGTGCGTTTTCTGGCGAGTTTCAGCTCGAGACGGGATAAGGTTTCAAAAAGGGGAAAAAGTAATATTCGACTATTACAAAATTATTTCTTTATTTACAGTCATGAATTTTAATAAAAATATATGTTTACATTATACTATTGTTATCTACCCAACTGATGTTTACTATCAAAACCTAACAAGAATCAATGGTTAGATCGAAACCATGCGTTTCAGTCTTTATTAAAAGTCCTTTAAAACGAACCCAAACTTGATATATTTATCGCAAAGTAAAACAAATGTTATCACTACACCAAAATGTGTAATAGAATGCTAGGCGCACGTTTTGCTAATCAAGATAGCATCATCAGGAGTGATGAAAGACTCTTTCATCGATGAGTTTATGAAAGAGCGATTTCTTTCATCGCTCCTGATGGTACTAACTTGGTTAGCGAAATATGCGCCCAGCATTCTTTTTCACATTTTGGTGTAATGGTGACATTTGTTTTACTTTGTTATGAAGTCAAGGTTCCAAACCCTCAACTTTACATTTGTCACCCTTACTTTCTAAGATGTCCGTAAAAACTATGCGTTTCAGTAATTCTAATTCTACTCTAGTTTTCATCACAAACATGACTTCTTTGGTTTCAAATTAATAAATCTTTTTGCCATTTCCAAATCTAATAATATTTTTTAAAATATATACAACCTCAGAAATATTCACTTATTGTTGCTCGAGAATATCTTGTTTAATTACAGGGATACGTTTGTTCTTATAACGGAAAATCAAAAACTACTCCTTCCGTCAGAAAACACGGTATACATTTTTACTAGTAAAATGTGTACCAAATGAACATCATATTTTCGGAGTGAGCATCTTCTAAAACTCGATTTCTTTTATGCAAATACATATAACTAGCAAATGTGACATCGCACATGCCTTTCTCTTAAAATAATTCATCCTGTGTAAAAAAAACAAAAGTTAACGAGAAAATAACAAAGTGCACCTACAATAACAACGTCAAGTAAAGTCACTGTGATCATATTACATTGGCTCGTAGACTTATTATTCCTCCTCCCCACTCTTTCAACCTTGTGCGTTGCATTGCGTTGCCTCGCTCACTCAGAAGTAAAGTAAGAGAAAATCATATGCATTTAATTGCACGTTTGACTATGAAAATTCAGAAGTAAATGCTGTAAACACGTTACAATAAATGTTCATGTATAACAAATTAAAAGGGCTAGTAGGTTTATGTTTAGAACTCTCCTTTGTACATGTGTCCAAATAAGCGTGCAAGGTACCGTATATCGGAAACTACTCGTAGAGATTTGCGGTAAAAATATTTACAACTAAAGTGGCCAAAAGAAAATCCAGGAAATTATTTTCAGGTTGTTAAGATGGCCGCTAGGGGGCGTAACCTCCATTTTGAATTTAAAAATGTGGTGTTTCTCGAAATTTCCTCCTATTAACATAACAAACAAATATATACTTTTTAAAGCTGAGATAAAATCGAGTCTGTTTTGTTAAACACTTGTTGTCCTATCTCTAAAAAAAAAGTGGTGGGGAGTGTTCGAATGTTTATATAAATAAACATCTGTAACTTCAAAACGACTAAAAGCATTGCAACAAACTTAGCGTCGTTGAAAGTTTAAGGAGAAAATTCAATGGATTTTGCTATGTTGTGCAACCAAAGTAACATAGACAGAAATATGTTGCCTACCTATAATTCTATAACTATATAGACAACTACATATTAGCCACATTTTGAAAACATTCGAAATAAACGGCAATCGTGTTAACAGCTTCATCATTTGTAAAAGGCATTTTTAAAGTTTGACGTATGCAACTAACATAAATTCTACTGCATCTAAATAAAATTTGACGTGTTTGTCCAACATTGTTATCAGGCATTTGTTTTATGTTCCATTGCCTGCTACTTATTATATACCGACTCGTACCTATACTATACACACTTCTGTTGCTTTGGTTGCATAACCAGTAGGCAACCTAGCAAAATCCATTGAATTTTCTCATTAAACCTTATTTCACCGATATTTTAGGTTAGGAATAAAATATCGAGGCGCGATTTTCACTAGCTTGTTTGGGCATCATTTTGCTAGGTTTTTATGAAAAAAAAATAATACCAATAGATTTAATTTTTTAAAGAAATTTTGTAATTGCAGTAGTAACATCAATAAATGCCCTCTAGTGGCGACATACCAAATTACAATCACCACAAATAAGATAGCTTTTGTTGGCCAAGAATAGCTGCCTTCAACGACGCCAAGTTTGTTGAAATTCTTTCAGTCGTTTTGAAGTTAGATGTTTATTTATACAAACATTTGAACACCCCCAGCACTTTATTTTTAGAGATATGGCAAAAAGTGTTTAACAAAATAGACTCGACATTATCTCAGCTTTAAGAACCATATATTTTTTTGTTATCTTAATAAGACGAAATTTCGAGAAACACATTTCTAAATTCAAAAATGGTTACGCCCCCTAGCGGCTATCTTAGCAACCTGAAAATAATTACTTAGGTTCTCTTTTAGTCACTTTAGTTGTAAATATTTTTACCGTAAATCTCTACAATGAGTAGTTTCTGAGATATAGCACCTTTTACGCTTATTTGGACAGTCTGTACATCATTTTCTTCAGGTTTTGGAAGGTTGGTACTAACAGGACAAAACAAACTATGTATATTTGATTGGTGATGCCATCTAGTACCGGGTCTCGGAGCTTTTCACCCCATACAGTATATCAATTTAAAACAGGTCGAATTTTCTACATCAAACGGTTGCGTAACCCCTTAATATATTTCAATCAACTGGAAAAAAAGCAATTAGGAAGAGCATAAGAACACCTATAAAAGTATTTTTTACATTAGCTTTTACTTCTGTAAAGAAGTTCAAATTGACCAATTGTTTTCAAATGATTGATTTTATTTTTTTAACGTGAAAATGGAAATTTGAAAATTCACATATTATAAAATGTTTATTTGATAATAAACATTTTTCTTAATACAAAAATATTTTTCCCTAAATACAATTTTATAATATTTCAAAGATAGATTCGTCATATGCAAGTCCATTAAAGAAAACTTACAACTAACACTTTCACTTGAAAGCGTACAATAATCACATATAATCACGGACTCTCCAAAATCTTCACGAGCGTCTCTATAGCTTGCATAGAGTTCTTGAAAACTTTCGGTCTATTGTTATAGTTGATGCCCCAATCTGGTTCCAAAGATGGTAATGGAAAGCCTTTGTACAGCCCAAAGTAAGATATAACACACGTCGATGATATACACATCATTTTCTGTTTTCTTTCGCAAAGCGACTTGATTTTTGCAAATCTTTGTGTAAATTGCGGGATGCTCTTAATAATTCGTTTATGTTTATTATTATGAGCGAACAGCCATAACAAGGTGCACAGGTGAACGAACAGGGAGTTGTTTTTGTCGCACCAATCTGTCATTTTCGTAACCAACGTATCAATACGATTGGCATAAAAAGATTTCTGCCTGACCTCCGGTATTTTCCAGAAATTTATTAGTATACTGGTACTCAGGGTTATTGATTCTCTCTCTGCTTCAGATCTCTTGGTGAAGCTTATGATGTCATACAAAAATTCGGGGATACTCTCGCTCAATTCTATACAAATCGTCTTCGAGATCCTGCTATACAAGTCTAGAAAAAGAAACACATTATTATTTTCTGATAAAAAACGAAAATGTATAGTAAATTTTGCAAATATTCACCTAATCGCCTTAATGCTTCATTGAGTACGTAGGTGGAGACAACCTTGGTATGAATATTATAAATATTGACTAAGGTTAAAGTCGCTTCTTCCGTGCGAACCTTGATAGAATTTTGTGTCACAAACTTCTTATTTGCAATTTTTAATTGCTCCCTCACTTTGGCCAACTCTTGCACTTCTTTAGATCTGGTGTTGAATCCCCTCCAGAAAGCCTGCAGAAAACAATTTTTTATGAATACTGGGCTTTCAGAAATGTCCAAGTCCCATGTGATCAAAATTATTTTGTCAAAACTGCAAAATCACTTGTAATTGTGTAAAAAAAACAGTAAATTAATTTTGTTACACCTCTGACTTTCTCAATTGTGGTAGTTAGGGTGTTTTCCTTTAAGAATAAAAAGTTGTGGTCACCTGCGACTTGGACATTTCTGAAAGCCCTGTATTGTATATATATATATATATATAAGATAATAAAATTATGGAACGTCTGTCCGTAAGTTTTCAGTGTCTATCTGGCAAAGTATTTTCTAGGTTCAGTAAAATAATTACTTATTTCACTTTTTGTTTGCTGGCCGTTTTTGAATAGTCAAACAATATCAGAGAAATTGATACATCTTATTAATTTCTCCATCGCAAAACCTCAAAATACAAATGTTATGGCTGTAATGTATGTAATAAAAGTGTATGCAATATCATACAAATTTTACACTGAAGTTTATGGAGATCGGAGCCGACCAAGAATATGTACATTATAACATGTAAAACATTTCGTTAAAAATTAGGTGCAAAATAAGTCTTACCTGTATTGTAGTTGCGGCTCGATTTTCTTTCAGCTTCTTGCTTTGCTCAGCTACCATCGTGGGGTCCTCTTTAAATTTCCTTCTCAATAGAAACCCTTTTATATGTGCTTGTAATCTGGTTATTATCAAACTTCTTTTTTTTCTTTGCAATTTCATTCTCCTATACCACGTCTGTATCCTCACAACCGCCTGTTTTGTTATCAAATAATTCTCGTGATCATTTTTCATTTTTACTAAACTTCTGTAGCGTTTCTGCATTTTAATTACACTCTCTTTTAAGACTAGATATTCACCTCTTTGTTTTCGCATTAATAATTTAGCTCTGTATTTAATTTGAATAAATACAATACCATTTTTAAGTTTCAAATAACAATTTCTATCCACCCGCATTTTTAGCAAAGATTGGTACCACCGTTGTATTGCAATTGTTTTCTTTTTCACTTCTAGATAAGATTTTAACTGTTTCTTACCTCTAAACTTTGCTTGAATTGCGATGGTGTATTTTTGTAATAATTTATATTCCTTCAAATGTTTTTTCATTGCTATCTTAGCTCTATATGTTGTTTGTATAAACATTACCGCTTTTAGAACATTTCTGTAACTTTCCCTTTCCTTTTTCATTAAAATCGTCGATCTGAACCATCGTTGGATAAGGATTACCTTTTGTTTGAAATTTTCATACTCCTTCTTTTGCTTTTTCATTAACATCTTACTTTCATACTTATCTTGGATGAAAATGACTGATTTTTTAAGTTTCAAATAATAATCTCGATGTTCTCGCATTTTTAAGAAAGATCGGTACCACCTTTGTATTTTGATTATTTTCTTCATTTCCAGATAAGATTTCAACTGTTTCTTACCTCTAAACTTTGCTTGAATCGTCAAAGTGTGTTTTCGTAATAATTTATAATCGTTCAATTGTTTTCTCATGGATATCTTAGCTCTATATGTTGTTTGTATGAAGATCACGGTTTTTAGAACATTTTTGTAACTTTCCCTTGCTTTCTTCATTACAATCGTCGACCTAAGCCATCGTTGGATAATGGTTACCTTATGTTTGAGATTTTCATACTCTTTCTTTTGTTTTTTCATTAATATCTTAGCTTCATATTTATCCTGGATGAAAACGACTGACTTTTTAAGTTTTAAATAATAATCCCTATGTTCTCGCATTTTTAACAAAGATCGGTACCACCTTTGTATTTTGATTGTTTTCTTTTTCATTTCCAGATAAGATTTCCACTGTTTCTTACCTTTAAAGTTTGCTTGAATCATGACGATGTATTTCTTTAGTAATTTGTATTCCTTCAATTGTTTTTTCATTGCTATCTTAGCTCTGTATTTTGTTTGTATGAAGACCACCGCTTTTAGAATATTTTTATAACATTTTCTTTCCTTTTGCATTAAAATCGTCGACCTAAACCAACGTTGAATAATGATAGTTTTTTGTTTTAGGTGCTCGAATTCTTTTTTCTGTTTTTTCATTTTCTGGATCGCACTAAATTTTCTTTGAATAAAAATCGTCGTATTTCGCAATAGTAGATAATCACTCCGTGACTTTTGTGCCACTTTTCTTATTCTGTAATGGCGTTGGATGATAACAATGGATTTCTTAAGGATCAAGAATTCGTTTCGGACATGCAACATCAATTTAATCGCTCGATATCTCTGTTGGATCACCAAACTTGCCTGTTTGAGTTTTAAATAATTTTCTTTCTGGATTTTCATTTTTCTGTTTGCAATATATTTCTCTTCAACAAAGATAACAGTTGATTTTAATAATAAAAAATCGTTCCTCATTTTTATTGTTAACTTCTTGCTCAGGTACAATTCCCCAATGTACAGAACGCAACTTTTCAATTTTAGGTAACGTCTTCTTTCCCTATGCATTCGATAAGTGGATTGTATTTTGATTATTGCTGCGACTTTTTTTTCAATTTTCCGGGAAACTAAAAGTCTCCTAGCGTATGATTGTAAGGAAATCACGGAAATTCTTAATTGTATGTAATTTTTTCTTATGATGATCATTTTGAAGAATGATTGAATTTGAATGGTTGCTTTTTCGATCCTTCGTTTAATGATAATTTCCTTAACGATGGGGACTAGGCTATCATACATTCTTGCGAGATGGATCCTCTTATACCACTGTTGGATTTTAACAGCGGAATAGAGACGTTTTTGTCTTAATTTACCGATGATCCTTCGTTTGATCGTAATACGAAGGCTCCGCCACCAATTTTGAATGGTTATAATAGCTTTTTTCAGCCGGGGCGCTTCAAATTTGTAAATTATCTGCCACAGGAATGATAATGTTTTCTCTTTGTGACCATCTACGATATCTTTCGGTTGAATATCGTGGAGGATCGTAAAACCTGCTTCGCGCAGTGCTTCGAAGGCGATTTTCACGTTATGGATTTTTTGCAATCGTGAAATAGCGGGAACACGTAAATTTTCAATCAGATTACCTTTGAGTAGAATAATTTCCATAATCCTGGTTAGGCGCACACCGTCTCTTAAGTCAGTGCCTAAATCCGACAGAGCGTAGTCAAATTCATGAATATAGGTTTGCTTGTGTGTTAGTACATATCCAAAATGGCGTAAAAACTTTGTGACATCACCGACAGCGAATAATAAATCTCTGGAAAATTTCAGGAGAATCTCTCGACTTTCTTTATATGGAGCTTTTTTAGAAAATAAGCATGGATTATGTGGAATCAACTGTTTTAGTTTCGCCTGATCCAAAAAGTAGACAAGCATCAAAAACTTTACCAAAACCAGCTTTTTAATTTCACAAGTATATTTTGGCGAGTGGACACTTTTATGTTTTTTCAATAAGTAGGAGTCTCTGAAATAATTTGCCGATATAAAAAGTGATAATCCCATAATATCAGAATTTGATTTTAATGGTATCGTACACCCGTATATAGTTTCTAGACCGATTCTCAACCATAACGGGTTGTAACTGAGAAATAAGACCATCATTTCGGCTTGTAGGTTCAAATCTAAGTGAATATCTCTATCAGGTCTTAGTTGAAGTTTGTTATTATCAACAATTGTGGAAATGTTCGCTAAAACCTTACTTATGTTTGTGGATGTTAGAAAATTAAATGCAGATTTCCTCAAAGAATCCAATCGGGAGTTCACATGGTAATTATTCGAAATTAATTCTCGAGTGGGGGCTTTACTAATTTCCTGATTTATGCAATGTTTCCAAAGTTTCCCCACGTCGATTTGGATATTCATGTCAGAATTCAACTCTATCGGGGGAGTTAACAAAGCATTCAGTAATTTTTTAAAGCTTCTTTCCTGCTCATCAACCCACTGGAAGCTATAATAAGTTAGTGCAGAAATAAAAGGGTCAATATTGTTCGTAGCGGTTAGAACTAGAGGATTTTGAACACGATGGATAACTTTATCTACATCGTGTAATTTAATGCTAACCTCTTTGGAAATGCTCGTTGATGATACTTCAGAGTTTATGTTATTTGTCTTGAAAAACTTTTTTAAATTCAATGGTTTCATTTTCGCGAATTTAAACTTTGGACTAGTCAACTTTGTTTTATTTCCGTTACTTGTATTAACCATAATTTTACTCTTCGACACTGCAAACTCACTTGACGTTTCTTCAACAATTAATTCTAATGCTGCTCTCTTCAATCTACAACCGCTCATCTCACACATTTCCTTGTCTGTACTGCAATTTATAATTGGAGACAAACTACAGTTTGTAATTACAGCGCTGCTTATCGAAGAACTCAAATCTACGGTAGTATCTCTAATCTGCGTACTGGAGCTTATGTTCAGTTTTGTGTACGTATTGTTATCTCCATAAGGTACATTTAAAACTGGAGTAAAAGCCAAACGTTTAATTTTCTCCTCGATACTCTCTGAAACGTCCAAATCGCACTTATTGGCACTCTCTAAACTATCTGCAAAATGTTCGCCACTCAAATCTTTAACAGGAGATTTTATTACTAATTCAGGCATTCCAAAAGTGACATTCCCAATTATGCAGGAGTTTTCGTCCAAATTGAAAATATTCTCTTTGTTGCTATCCTTTACATAACTCTTATCTAATGGAATATTTTTCAAATTGACGCTCGGTGAAGTCACGATAATGGTAGGGTGGTTCGTTATATCTGGTAAAGGTTTTCGGTGTGCTTTCGTCGGCGACAATTTTTTGACGGGAGAAAACTTCTTTCGTAATGGAGATTTAATCTTTGTGGAAACAACGGCTGGTTTCGGTTTGGATTTGGGTTTGACTTTCAGTGTCGATTTCTGAAAACAAATTGATACAATTATATAATACACAATTCAGAAAAATGAGCGGGAGAAAATGAAAGATTTTCCATTGCCAACTATGATTGATAATTGATTTTTGTCATCGATTAATATTGCTGTTTAATATTTGAACCAAATATTATTAAATGAAATTAGAAGCAATTTATTTTGCGGAAAAAAAAGCGTAGGCATAAAAGACAAATTAAACATAAATCCAAGGCACATCTTTTTGTGCTAAGATTGAATAATTATGTTATATAATGCTGAAAACAAAAAATATTTATGGTAAAAAAACAAAACTAGAATTGTTATGAATAGAGCCCAGGCGGTTTACATTTTTGTCCAATAAAGCTGAGGTTTTGGAACCTGTAGCTTTGTAACAAAGTAGAAATGAAGTCACCACTACGCCAAAATTTGAAGAGAGGATGCTCGATGCACGTTTTGCTAACCAAGTTAGCATCATCAGGAGCGATGAAAGACTAACTAGTAACTGATATAAGACCTATATATATTAAAATGTCGACGCTTAATTGATTTTTAATTGGCTTTTCCAAACCGTCCAGTGTTTCTTCTAGATCTAGTAAACCTAGTCTATCAAACTGTACAAAGAGCTATTCGGTATTGGCCCTCTGTCTTTATTAAGTCTATTCCTACATTTAACAACTTCTATGCTTTCAAATTCATCCAACAATGCTTATCCTGTGGTTGCTGCTGAAAGCATGTTCAGCAACGCTAGATTTTTCGGTACAACCATATTTCAAGTGAGCCATGTGTTCTTTGAACCCTGTTTTGACTGACCGTTTAGTTTGCCCAACATACTTTTTATCACAATCAGTGCAGCTAACTTGGTATATTCCACTTTCTTCCAACATATCTATTTTGTCTTTAGGATTACAACAATGTTTTTAATGTATTTTTCAACTGAAAAACTAATTTCATGCCTACGTTATTGAAAATCTTAGGAAAACCCTTAGTGAACTGAGAGAATGGCAGCGAAATGAATTTTTCAGTTCATTGTTCCTGTTGGAAAAACGTGGTACTATTATCATACAATTTTTTCTTATATCTATGGCGATTAATATCTATGGCAATTAGCTTATCTACTAAATTTCTATCATATCCGTTAATAGTAGCTATGTTCTTTACATGACTTTACATGAAAAAAGGTTAATGTCAATGATTTTTGTGATAAATTAAACCCAAGTTTCTCCACTTACGAGATCAAAAACAATGGAACATTGCCTTTTCTGGATACACTGGTCATCAGAAATAATAATACACTAGAGTTTGATATTTAAAGAAAAAACACCCCTTCAAGTAGGTACATTGCTGCAGATTTCACTGTGTCCAACAAAAAATGGCTCATTTACACTTTCTAGTTCACCGTTTGGTCAATTTCCCACTCGATTCAGTAAGATATAAAAAAGAGAGGAGTCATGTAAAGAAAATAGCTACTATTAACGGATATGATAGGAATTTAGTAGATAAGTTAATCCATTGCCATAGATATCAGAAAAATTTGTATATACCACGTTTTTCCAACAGGAACAACGAACTGTAAAATTCATTTCACTGCCTTTCTCTCAGTTCACTAGGGGCTTTCCTAAGATTCAATAACATAGGCATGAAATTAGTTTTTCAGTCGAAAAATACATTAAAAACATTGTTGGGTAATCCTAAAGACAAAATAGATATGTTGGAAAAAAGTGGAATACACCAAGTTAGTTGCACTGATTGTGGTAAAAAGTATATTGGACAAACTAGGTCAGTCAAAACAAGGTTCAAAGAGCACACGGCTCACTTAAAATATGGTCATACCAAAAAATCTAACGTTGCCGAACATGCTTTCAGCAGCAACCACAGGATAAGTGTAGAAAATGTAAAACTGCTTAGAAATGTATCCAACAATAAGTTGTTGCATGCATTTGAAAGCATAGAAATTGTTAAATGTAGGGATAGACTTAATAAAGACAGAGGGCCAATATTGATTAGCCCTTTGTATAGTTTGATAGACTAGGTTTAATATATTTAGAGGAAATGCTGAACTGGTTGGCAGTTGTAAAGGGTAGGGCCAGGGGCTCTGTATCCTTAGGCTAGATAACAAGGAGATGGGTAACGCTGTACAGGGAGATATTGTATGAACGGGCAGTGAGGATAAGGTAAGGAAAAGCTTAATTGGTCTCCTATTGGTTGCAAAAAACCAATTAAGAATCTTATGTCAGTTAGTAGTTAGTCTTTCATCGCTCCTGATGATGCTAACTTGGATAGTGAAACATGCGTTGAGCATCCTCTCTTCAAATTTTGGCGTCGTGGTGACTTCGTTTCTACATTTTTGTCCAAGTACAAATGGAAGAGTGGGAAGTAGTGGGAGTTATTTCTTGAGCCAGAAATCTAAACTATTGGGTATTACTAATGAAGGAACTAGTTACAAATAAAATAAACACAAACTAACTAATATTATAC
>JAWQRM010000378.1:0-23465 GCA_033557675.1 Coptodactyla brooksi
AAAATAGGGTCACGGTAAGAGAAAGTCATGTGGGATGTACACATCAACTAGTTTTATTATATACTTGTTGCTTAGGTGTATCGTGTTTTTGATCTTTCTTTGCCAAATGGGTAAAAAGTCTCTTTAAAGTTTACTAATGGTCTTATAGGTGTGTTCTGTTTGTGTATTTCCGGTAATGTTTTCGATTTTGGTGCTTTGGAGTTTATGTTGATAGATTTTTATTTTTCGCCTTCTTGTATCAGGTTTGTTTCTTATACAATTTTCCTGGTAGTTTTTTTTAAATTGGTTTATGGGATCTTTTTTCAATTCTGTGCGATTATTGTTCTTTATCACTTCTTAAGTTCTCTTCTTCTGTACAATAGAATATAGTTATTTTTAGTAAGAAAATCCTCTATTTTCTTATCAGCTTTATCCTCTTTCTTATCACCTTTAATGTATATGGATCCGTTATTTTTCAGTTTATTCTTAAACTTAAAAGAAATTTCTTGCTTAAGAATCGTTATTATATCTTTCTTCATTTCTAAATAATTAGGGTGCTTGTGTCATCAATAGAATTTATAAGCTGATTATATTTGGTCTTTAATGCGTAGTTATGACCTTTATTAAGTAATGAAATTTTATTTTGATCGAAATGTGTATTAGTGTAGTTTTTAAACGCCTTATTTTGCACTGCTATTTCAGCTTCCACAATTACATTTTCGATATTTTTTATTGTCGTAATTGGTTAGTTCATGCTCTAACCCTTCCTCCAGCAGCTTCACTTCTAAATATGTAAGTGGTAAGTTGGTTAGGTGTTCAATGCTTTTATGGAAAGCGTACGGAGCTTTCAGTGTTTGTGTTGTTTTTGATTTTTGAACAAATTATTGTTCTTTGTAGATGATAATTGTTATATTGTTTTTGCCTGCTTTCACTGATAATGTATTATTTTCTTGTAATTTCTTTCTGTAATTTTCTTGTAAATTCTTGGTGAATTGTACTTTTAACTTTGTTTTGTTTGTTTTCGTCCTCTTTAGGTATGGTTTCTATTTCTGGTGCCTTTATGTGTCTTATTCTTTCTTATATTTCCTTTAGTAGCTTTTGCACTGCTAGTTCAGCTTATACTATCAGATTTTCAATGTTTTTTCAAAGATTCAATGTTAATATCTTGTCACAATTGATTATGTTAAGCTTTAACCTTTTCTCCAGTATCATGTTTCATGTCCATTGTTTTGTATTATTTGAAATAACAAGTCCTACTGTTTGTATGTTTTTGGTAATGCTTTTAACTTTGGTGCCTTGCGGTTTAAGTTGATATATTTTCTTCTTTCACCTTCTTGTATAAGTTTTGTTTCTTTTACAATTTTCTTGATTATTTTTTGGAATTTGTTTGTGGGGTCTCTTCAATACTGTGCAGTTATTGTTTTTTTAATAAATTCTTCATTTTTTGCTAAGTATTGTGCTTTGTCGATGATGTCTGTTGTGCTGCCTTTGTCTGCTTTGGCTGATACTGCATTATATTCTTATAATTCCTTTCAGATGCTTTTCATTAATTTCTGTTCTTCGTGAATTGTACTCTTAACTTTGTTTAACTTAAATTTCTTAACTACACTTCTTGTGCAGTTAGGTAACTTGTTTTTTCTTGTACTTCCTTTAGTGGTTTTTGCACTGCTATTTCTGTAATTGGTTATGTCATGTTTTAACGCTTTCTCCAGTAGCTTCATTTCTGAATGCCTGAGTGGTGAATTGGTAGGTGTTCAATGCTTTTAAGAAGTATGGAGCTTTCAGTGTTTGTGTGGTTTTTTGTTTTTGTGTGTTCACGAGCTTATCAAGTTTCTTGTTCATTGTTTTGATGAATCTTGATATATTTGCATCTTTGGCCTTCTTGTATAGGGTTTCTTTCTTTTACAATTTTCTTGACTATTTTTTGGAATTTGTTTGTGGGGTCTCTCTTGTTTGTGACCAAGAAATAGTTGTTTCGACACAGTAAATCCCCAATATCGTTACGGATCAATTGGTGTTGCTTCCGGTGGCTAGAATCTCCCTTAAACCGGCCCTATAACAAATCGTTTCGTGTTTCGCACGGTGATTATGATACAAGGTGGGCGGATCTAGAATATGGCACACGTCACCCATGTGAAAATGGACGAGACGTATTTCAGCCAATTAATGTACAACGGCAACGGGAACATATGTTCTGGTGCTCTCGCACGTTGCCAGGTTGAGGTACTACATTGTAATTAGTCACCAGGGCCGGCGCGAGTTTTAAAATCGCCAGGCCGTTTCAATTATGCACCCGGAAGTGCCGGCCACTCCGGAATATCACGCGAATTGTACTTTACGAGCCTTCCTGGTACCCCCGGGAGAACAGAGTATACCGCGGTCGTAGATTTCTGTGTGCTTTGTATGTCTATCGGCGTTCGGTTCTCTCTTGGCATTAGCTCGGGTAAACATTAATGGCGACCGACAATAAGTGAAATTAAGAACGATTGACAGGGCAGGCGAAATTTCCCCGAGGCTCCGAATGAAACTTTCAGTGGAGGAATTATACAGGAAGTGTCTGTTGGTGGACTGAAGACGCTTGGAATAAAATTTAAGTAAAACCATTTCTTAGTTGTCATCTCGACATAGTCACAGCAGCGAAGTTTAGCATCAAAGCTAAACATATAACTAGAGCTAAACTTAACCAGCTCTACCATTTCTGGGGACATAAACCCTCAATTAACTATACTTTACAACAAAAAGCACAGATTGACCTGTATTTATGACCTAAATATAAAAATTTTATAAAGTTTTTATATTTTATAAAATTTTATAGTATATTATTTTAGTTTACTTAAAAGCTAACAAAGATACTGGTATAGTTAGCTTAAATAGAAATAATTACATAGAGAAAGTCCATGACTTTGTAAATTCCAACAACTACATTAAATGAAATAAAAATCCCTTAGAGACTTTACCCAACCAAACAAGAATATTAATAAGTAAAACAAAAGAAATATTATTACAATTTTCAAACCGTACTCAATCAATTATTTTCTACCTATGAATTCTAATGCCCCTGAACTATACTGTCAATTAAAATTACATAAACAAAATCATTCGATCAGACCTATAACAACCTTTTATAATTCACCCACAAATAACTAATCTAAATTTGTGTTAAATATTATTAAAAGCTTTAACTATAACTTATCTTTTACTGTAAAAAATTCACTACAATTTTTAGACATAATTAAAAAACTAATTATCAAAAATTGTATTCTCCTAACTTTTGACATTGTCAATTTATACACTAATGTATCTATTCAAGCCACTTTATAACAAAAGCAATATTATAAAGCTTTAGATGGTCTTCCTATGGGTTTACCATTATCAGGATTATTATTTAAACAATGTTACGCAAAAATTTAAACTTACTATTGAAGTAGAATCAAATAGTAATATCAATTACCTTGATTTAACTACATCAAATATCAATAATAAATTAGAATATGATATATACAAAAAACCATCTTCCAAATATATCATCATTCCTTAAGATTTTTACCATCCTATATAACATAAATTAGCTGCCTTTAGATATTATTTCAACTGTGCTTATAATTATCCTTTAAATTCCATTAACAGAAATAAAGAATTGAATCACATACAAATTAGTTCAAACATCTAACTATCCTATTAATATTATTAAAAAGTTCATCAGGGTTCAAACTATAAATGTACATGAAACAACTGTTTAATACAAAATAATTATAAAATTTAATTTAAATTACTTATAATAGAGGTCAACCTAACCTTGAAATACACGACTGAAAGAGAATCAAAACAATTCTTCCTGACCAACAGCATGAAATAAACTACTTTTTTGTTGTTGTCACCTCAAGAACTATACTAATTGTTGAGGTGGCTGAGCTGCCTCAGCACCTTTCGGTAGGTCGCGTTTAGCGTTTATTGTTTATTGCAGTGTTTATTGAGGCCTGACCTTGCCCTCAATTCACCATTATTAGTATAATAAAGAGAATCAGTTCAAATACTTACAAAACATATTAAAATTGAAGTTAAAATTTGTACTTAAGGAAAAGTTAAAAGTTAAAAATTGTACTTGAATTTTAATATATTTTGTAAGTAAGGCTTTATCGAATTTTGCTCATTATTTTGTATTTCTGATCCATGATTCGTCTTACTTACCTGTTGGGTATATATTTCTATGTCTTACCATGTTGCAAAGTCTGCTAGGTCACTGATGTTGATGTGCTGTACCATGAGTGTTTTGTTCAGTTGGGTGTATTTTTTTGGATGTTTAGTAATTGATGTTTGGTGATTTATATGATAAAGAGAACCAGTTCAAATACTTACAAAACATATTAAAATTGAAGTTAAAATTTGTACTTAAGAAAAAGTTAAATGTTAAAAATTGTACTTCAATTTTAATATATTTTGTTAAAAAAGTATTTCAAATGGTTCTTTGTATTATATTACCAAGTTCTTCTTCAGGCGCTTGTGGTGGATCGAGTGCAAGGTTAGGCCTCGATAAACACACACAGTGATTAGTAGGTCGAGAATGCAGTAAACAATAAACGCTAACCGTGACCCACCGAAAGGTGCTGAGGTAGCGGCTCAGTCACCTCAATAATTAGTATATATGCGCCGCTAGGTTAATAATAGGTTATTCATGGACTCATAGTTGATTCATAGCTAATGCAATTATGCATAGCTACACTGATGTGACACAGTCTTAGTACAACAACAACAACAAAAAAGTAGTTTATTTCATGCTGTTGGTCAGAAAGAATTGTTTCTTTTTCTTTTTGAGTCGTGTATTTCGAGGTTAGGTTGACCTCTATCGTAAGTAATTTAAATTAAATTTTATAATTATTTTGTATTAGACAGTTATTTCATGTACTTTTATAGCTCGAACGCTGAAGAAGAATAAATATTGTTCGAAAGCTTGGTAAAAAGAAGTAGGAGGTTTCTATTTCTTTCCTTAAGGCTGGTTTTCGATACCTTATTACTTTTCAGTATCTAACTGTACAGCCGGTACAACTCCTTAAGTTATGCTTTAACTCTTTTTGAAGCAAATTCATTTCTGAATATGTGAACAGCAAGTTAATAGTTTGTTAAGTTCTTTGTTTTTCTGCATTGATGAGTTTATCAAATTTTGCTCATTGTTGTTCAGTTGGGTGTATTTTTTTGAATGTTTAGTAATTTCAATCATGTTTAATATTATTGTTCCTGTGGATGAGTACATAATAAAGAGAACCAGTTCAAATATTTACAAAACGTGTTGAATTTGAAGTTACAAGTTGTACTTAAGGAAAAGTTAAAAGTTAAACATTGTACTTCAAGTTTAATATGTTTTGTAAATATTTGAACTGTTTTTTTTTGTATTATATCACCAAGTTCTTCTTCAGATGCTTGCGGTGGATCGAGTGCAAGGTTAGGCCTTGATAAACACACAGTCATTAGTAGGTCGAATGCTGTAAACAACAAACGCTAACCGTGACCCACCGAAGGGTGCTGAGGTAGCAGCTCAGTCACCACAATAATTAATAATAGATTATTCATAGATTCATAGTTGATTCTGGTGTAGTATTATTGTGCCTTAGGATGAGTATTTTGTATAAGATTCAGGAACAACATCCTTAACATTCAGGAGGTGTAACGTAGCATCAATCAGGTTGCAAGTTGCGGTAGATTCCTGCGTCCGTTCCCAAGTTTTCTATACATTGTTACCGATACTAACAGCCATTGTTAGCACCGAACGTTACCTCGTCCAAATTGGGACCTTCTCTCGCCATTTAGCCGCCAATTAGTCTAATAAATCCCTCATTCCCCGCTCGGGTACAGGTCCGGCCGTGGAAACACATAAATACCTTTTCTACCGCAAGCTGCTCATGTGTACAAAGGGTATTTATGAGTATCCGTGAGTATAAAGTCGGCACGCATTGCGTAATTGAGGTAAAACTATTTGAGATATTTTGATTGTATCGATTGGCAGCACAAATAAACGCGACGCAGGACCGGAATAAGTTAAAAATTCCTAACTGTAATCGACCCGGCATCGCTTACGCGCCTGTAACCTAAAGCGAATGTAAATATGATACGGTTAGGAACGGTTGAATGGCGAAGACGAGGAGACCAGGCCTGCCAATACAGCACCGGACTAAATACGGCTGACGGCTGAAAAAGCCACGCGGACCGAGTCGAAAGTTGCGCGCAGCATCGCGATTGCGAAATTTTGCTGATTTCCACGGCCTACGAACTAGAGGAGAACGAAAGGCGACTCCAGTCGGCCGAAATCGACCATAAAAGACCACTTGAGGTATCCGTCCTGGCCGTGAGATGAATGTTTCAGGTTTCGTTCCAATTCCTCTTAGAGAAGGTTAAGGACATCAGCGTTCAGTGCGGTATTAACATCGAAATAGTTTATCGGTAACGTTTAAGCGATTTCGTACCTTACCCCCACCCCTAATCTCTTTTACATTTCTTCTCTGCTCGAAAATGTAACACGTAACGCGTTACGACTCTCGGCATAAATAACTATAATATTAAGTAAGCTTCTTGGCAGGCCTTGCCAATGGAGAAATGCAGGTTAAGCGTTCTCGCTTCTCGAAAGCTCTCTTTCGATGATTGCCGGCCGAGACAAAGGAGCCGGAAAACTGTGTTTATGGTAGAAATTCGCGAGAGACCATATGGATGTCGATTTCTTGCGCTTCCGCGAAACGCATTGAAAAATTTGCATGTCAGCCGATGTTCACTATTCGTTGGTGCAAGGTACAATTGCACCTTGACTAGCTTTAATAATTTTTGCAGTTACATTCAGGTTTTCAATCACTTCTGCCATTTCTTCTGCAATAAATGATTTGACAATTTGTAATGATGTGCTAGAAGCAAACTCACCCACCGAAAGGTGCTGAGGTAGCAGCTCAGTCACTTAAATAATTAGTATATAAGATTATTATAGATTCATAGTTAATGCAATTATGCATTGTATATAGTGGTGTAACAGTCTTACAAGGAGATACCGCCAACTGCGAAATACTAATTTGAATGAGCTATAGATCATTCGATAGAGGAGATCGAGAGTACCAAAAGTGTAAAAGGGTGAATGGGCCTTGGTTTCTGAGAAATTTGCATGTAAAGTTGAGCATTCGACCAGCTCTCTGTCAGTATCTTTGATAACTTTCACCGATGGTGAAACGCTGTGGCTAAGTAGCTTAAGACGCGCTGTCTATATTTTGTTGCCTGGCGCGAGTCAGTTCGAGACCATATAGCGGCGACAACTGTTTTTTTTATTTTTTAGAACTGCATTTATTAATTTCATTCATTTTATTTTCACCAATTTTTTTTTACTATCAAATACTGGTATATATACATATATATGTGTGTGTTTTTGATATATATATTTGATATATGTTTTTGATATTTTGATTTATATATGTTTTATTTGATAGTAAAAGAAAATTGGTGAAAATAAAATTAATGAAATTAATAAATGCAGTTCTAAAAAACAAAAAAAAACAGTTGTCGCCGCTACGTGGTCTCGAACTGACTCGCGCCAGGCGACAAAATATAGACAGCGCGTCTTAAGCTACTTAGCCACAGCGTTTCACCATCTGCGAAAGCTATCAAAGATACTTACAGAAAGCTGGTCGAATGCTCAACTTTACATGCGAATTTTTCAGAAAGGAAAACCCTTTTACACTTTTTGTACCTTCGACCTCCCCTATCGAATGAACTACGGCCCATTCGAATTTATATTTCGCAGTTGGCGGCATCTCCTTGTTAGTGCAACCCCTCAAAGAAGTCAATAAAGGTACTTCGTCGCGAAGGTACAACAACAAAAAAAGTGGTTTATTTCATGCTATTGATCAGCAAGAATTGTTTCTTTTTTGAGTCATGTATAATGATTTGACAATTTGTAATGATGTGCTAGGAGCAATCTCTCTGGCAGGGTCAGTTCTGGATTTTTTTTATAGATTCATTGTTTATTCCTTTATAGCCAGGTGCTATAAATCAAAAAGGGTAATGTGGAAATAATACTCTTTTTTCCACTGATCCTCTGATCGCTATCAGTTCTTTGTACCAATCGATGCACCTGCTCCATTGTACTGTGCTTGCTTCTAAAACCAAATTGACGATCAGGTATTCATTTTTTTCCATGAATTGTCTCCATCATCCGTTTAATCAAGAGCTTTTCAAGTACCTTTGCTAGTATGGGTGGCAGACTTATTAGTCTTTCTTGACTGGTTTTAGTAGCATAGTTATCTGGGCAACTTTCCAAGGACTGGAAAAGTAGGCCAATCTCAAAACTGCATTGTATATCTGCTGTAGTGACTTAATACCTTTAGTAGTCAGTTCTTGAAGAATTTTACCTGTTATTAAATCAAATCATGGACTCTTTCTTGGAGTTATTTCATTACTAATAATGTTTTTGATTTCGCCGAATTGTACTTTCCTAATAGGCACACCCATTTGATATGGAGCAGATGTGAAATCATCGATTTCTTCCTGATTGATTCGTCAGAGTGATACATTGAACCCAAGTATAGGAGGGATGTGTGGATGTGGTCCATTGGAGGCCTCTGTAGGTGCCAATAGTTTTGCACAGATTGATTTTTAATTTCGAATAGGAGTTTTTTTGTAATTCTTTAGTAGCTTTATTTAGCTTCTTCTTCTTCTTATCAAGATGAAGATAAATATAAAATTATGGGTATGTTCTAGGTAAATCAGTCTATGTTTGGTCAAAATTTCATAATTTTTGCCCGGCTACTTTAGAAGAAACAGAGACGAGGCGCTCTCAAAATCGCGTGCTCTTACCGCAAGGTCTCTGAGTCCGCGGTACTAGTGGTCGCGGGCGTAACCCCGATAGACCTGCTGGTCTAACAGCGAAAATACGCAAAACATAATTACCTGTTATCGAATTCAAAAGTATCGAGGCCTGCGTTTGAAAGTTTATATTTTATTTTCGTTTAATATTGCAGAATATTAACAAGTATATTAATAAGCTATGTACTTCTTTTAAAAACTAATTTCAATATACTCTAATATAGTATTTTCATTTTAACTTTCTCTTGTACGAAAGGGCTACTACGTTATACTTTAGGACAAGTTTATTTCTGCAGTACGTTACAGGACTTACGAATGTTCCCCTCAAACATAGAGCCTAACATAAATAATCTCATATCATCCCATCAGGTTCACCCCATTTCATTGAAAGAAAAAAATAATGTGATTTTGTATTTTAAAATAAACATAATTTCAAGCTTAAATTTCCTGGTTTGTCTAATATATATATATATATATATATATATATATATATATATATATATATATGATTTAGCAAAAGGGTTCAACCCAGGAGGATTTCACATACAAAAGACTATAGCCTATAACCGAATTAACTTAAAATTAAAAAAAAATATTTCGTAAATATAAAATATTACTGGCCTATAGTATCAATTTTACTATATTCAATCACTTAGCCAATTTCAAAGATATAAAAGCACTCTTAGAGAAGAGTGGTAATTAATGAACAAGTTAATTTGTAAGAAAAGCCATTATATACATACATTTAAATTTTAAGTTTTTCCCGCATACCTTTTTGTAAAACTGGTTCGTTGTCAATGTCGAACACCCGTTATGTACTGTCATTTATCCCTCAATTTTTAAATTGTTATATATTTCTCTTGTACATTGCTTTGTATTATGATACGTTGTTCCCTATTGTTAAAATCTTCTAGAGCACTGATGATGCTCCCAGTGGGGGCGAAATGTCTGCAAAAGATATATTTTAACTAAACTATAGTTTTTAAACAAGAAAAAGAGGTTTTAATCAATTCATATTTCACCTACACTTGCAAGATGGATCCATGTCAATTCAATAAATTTTAAATTCCTTTCATTGGCAGTTCACTACAAATTTGGGCAATTTCTTACATAATTAACCACATTACTACAGAATAAGTTTAACCAGTTAGCTGAGGAGTTTGGTTTTAAAAATCTCTGTGGTACGCAAATAAAATGAAACGATGACGACTACAGATGTCAAACGAAGGACAAATGCTTATAATATATTTTACAACAAAATTAAAGCAAAAATAGCATATTAAATTAAGCAAAACATATCAATTCATCGTTTAAAAAACCGCTAATTGTTATTAAAAATTTTAAAATTGTTGCAGAATAATAGAATTTGCATACGAAAAAATAAATAAGTAATTCAAGTCGTTTTTACAGTGTGGTATTTTTCAAAACTTATTATTGTGGTTAGACTTCAAACCTAATTAGATATATTCATGTATTCTGTTTTTTATTTCTCAGAAAATATTTGTTCACTTGTGTCATCGTTACGTAGGTATATATCATCGAGAAATCTATTCCAGAATACCAAATCATTGTAATACAGAGGTGAAACAAGCAATCATAAATGCAATAAATTGTTTTGAAGAAGAAACTACTAACGGTGGTTCTAAAATTTGCAGTGGCTGAGGTGCTGGAAAGAACTGCTAAAGCTATAGGAGTAAAAAAGTCTACCGTTAAAGGTGTGTCTGTAGAAAGGCGAAGTAAAGGACACGTGAGAGGATCTAAATTAAAAACGGGCCGAAAAAAAAATGAATGGGATAAAGTTTTGCAGGGTATGATAAGAAGAATAATGTTTAACTCTTACTTAAGAGGACTTTTTCTCTTTAAGAAGTTTGCAACGGCAAAAGATTTAAATTTAAAACCGAAATACCGGATTTTCACAATTTTCAGAGAGCACATTGCTTCGATGGCTGATGAAATTGAAATTTTCGTTTAAAAAGCTGAACATGAAGCCTGTATTAATGAAACATCGCACAACCGTTGCTCGGTGAAAACGGATTTTTAAAAGGATGTCTAAAATGCTTTGTTGGCTAGAAAAAGAGAGCAACAGCTGATTGTGGTCGCGAAATGAGTGACAACATTTTGAACAATCGTTTCGATATTCCCTAACTGCAGTACCCGCAAAGTCCGTAGGGGAAGGTGTTGTACCTTGAACCGCTTGTTACATTTTATTTTCTACGTTGCTCTGTTGTTGTAAATGTGGAATTTTAATTACGTTCAACTGTATTTCAAACCTATTTGTACATCATGGAATATAGATTCTCTTTATAATTACATAACGACAACCTTAAAAAATAAATAAAATTTTTTACATAATGGTCCATGGTGCAGTATGCTCGTGTACCTTGGAACAAACGTCTTGTACCTTCGGCCAAATATTAAACAAAAGGTAATCACAAGTAATAAACAGATTAAAGGTATGTTTTTCACTTTTTATTCCAATAATACATTTCATTTATGATATTAATGTTCCTACAATAAATCTCAGATGTTCAAAAATTAAAAAGTAAATTATTATTTAAATATGTTTTACAAAAATCGCCCAAATAATGCTTCCATTCACTTCCCTGTATTCCTGCACACAAGAAATTTGTCCACCGACCACAAAATGTGCATTTACACCATTCTTCACACCTTCGATCACTCACTTGTGAGAAAGAACAGTATACGCATGCTTCTTCGTTGCCACTATCCTCATTGTCACAGTTTTCAATGCTCTCACAGCTTTCTTAGACATTTCTTTTTAATTTTCGCTCTTTAATCGCATTTTTTTCTGGTGTGTCTGTGGTAATCACAGTTTTTCCTAGTTTTCTACCTTGCTTTCTCTTTTTACGAGCTTCGTCTTTAGGGTAGGGTTGCACATCTTCACGAGTGACCAATGTTCTTAACGTTGTATCTTTATTGTCTGGTGTTACAAACAATCCAGAGGCTAAAGCATTAGAAGGTTCAGGGGTTGAACAAAAGAAGGCTTATGAGTTGAAGAAGTAAAGGGTTCAGGGATTGAAAAAGTAGAAGGCCCGGGGGCTGTTGAAGGATCAGGAACTGAAGCATTTAAAAGCCTGTCAGTCATGTAGAAACAGAGGTAGTTGTTGTCAGTAAAAACTGCTTCATTAAAAGGAAATATTCTTGACTGACGGAAGTCAAACGAAACATTATTCGAAGTAAATGCCTCTGCAACACTTAAAGCCTCTGCCACACTGTATATGCCAAAGGTTTTCCTTTTGTTGTTGAGAAGCCATATTTCAACAGCTTGGTTATAATATGTCTTCAAGGGACCATAAACAGACAGGTCTAAAGGCTGCAGTTTATGCGTAGTATGAGGGTATCATAATACCTGCACTAGAAGCCTTATCAAGAGCCTGTGGAGAGAGGTGTGTTTCATGGTTATCTAAGGTTAACAAAACCCGATCTTCCTTTGAACTTTTTGCAAAACTGAGAAATGGTCCAAAAGCTTTACGAATGATTCCTTATTGGACCAACCTAACCAAACAACATTCCGGCTTTAAAATGAACCCGCGTAAAAATCAACATGGGGAGCAACGAAGCACCAATCGCATTAACCGCGCAAACTACTGCAACCAGAGACCTTTTCTCGGCTGAACAACACTGCCTATCTGTTTCACCCCTTTCGGGGCATCTATTTCAGACTGTCCTTGAACTGTGCTCAAACCTGCTTCATCCAGATTCCAAATAGCCCAACAATTAGTGCTGTTGATTGTCATTCGACTTAAGCTTGTAGTTCCCGGCTTGCGAATTGACAGTTCTCCTGCATGCCTCTTTAAAAATCCTCTCATCCATTCCTCACCTGCGATTTCGTTCTCATTCCATATATCAGGAACTTTCTTTTTATTAGCTTTCGCAAATTTAAAAGCTAAAGCACGTACATCCTTTTTGGCCGACCCGTAGTGCATTTTAGCAACATTCGTAATGTACGAGACAAGACTTAGCTCCTCTTCATTAGAAAATACTTGCTTAACTGCATAATTGGGTGAATACTGGTACTCAACATTTGCTGCATTTTTAAACATCCGTAAATGCCTTGTTAGTGTTGATCTACTTATACTAAATGATTTTGCTGCTTCTCTGTAAGTCAGTCTTTTTTCTGGATCCTTTGTACTCACAGCGTCAAGTGCTCTTTTTGCGGATTCTTCATTTACTAGTTTTCGCCTTTTTCCTTCTTTGCTTCTAGGCATTTTTTAATGCAGACTGAATATCTAAAATAAAAGTAAAAAATACTTTTATACACTGACCCAAGGTACACGACGGTAGTTGGCCTCAAGGTCAAAACTGCTTAACCAATGAGTAAAACAAAATAACCATCTTACTACCGAAAAGTAGGCTATCTACGTATTCTACACCGAAAAATCCTTGAAAATGCACTGAAGAGGTAGTCACACACAAATGCAATGGAAAAACTTTACTTTGATAACTAAAAACAATTTTTTATTACTATTTCCTCAAAAGACAGCATACACTGGTTTCGCTCAAAAGGACAACTGAATACATCATAATGACGATGAGGGATCGTTGAAACGCCGCTAGATGACAGTACATTTCTTGATACTTGAAATGGCGTAAGGCCCACCCATGGTCTTGGTACAACAGTCTCCCCTAATTGTAATTGATCAACCGTCATATCACACGATGCTAGGCCCTGATTACAGAAAGCTCACTTCATCTTGGAGAAAAACTGATATAGTCGATTACTGAAACGAAGCGTGTCGCTTTCAGAGGAATAGGGGTACTTAACTTTCAGTGAGTGTTTTTTTTAATTCAAACGGTTTTCTTACCCTTTTTTGTTCTTCTTCGAGTAGCTCTGTTATCCGTTTGTAGTGTATTAAATCGTTTCATCTAGGGAAATTGTTCCGTTCAGTGTGCACTTCGGTTGGTGATAGTACTTCCCCTTTTCCAGCTGTATCAGCAGGTTACCCTTCTGGGAAGTTCTCTTTTCTACGACAGACACGGTAGAGTGCTTTTGATTGGGACTGTCGTCGTATTCCAGATAGAGAAGACTGTGGAAGTTGGAGAATTGTCGAAAATCTTGGAAGACGTTTCGAATCACGTTCACGGATTATCCACTTCGTTCCTTCGAGTTGGAAGCGTTTCGTCGTTTGAGTATTTTAGTTTTTGGGTCCATTGGAGATTGTAACGATGTCCTCTCGACCGTGCGTCGGATTTATCTATCTGTATCGCCGATTGCGTCGGACCATTTAACTTCTGAAGAAGGGAAATTATCTTTCTTTCTAAAGGAATGCAGGTGTATTATTTTTTTAAGTAACGTATTATGTGTTTTTCCTTAGGTTCTTTTTTTGCGGCCCTTTTGCGATATTATGTTGCGACATCCTTTTTTGCACACTCTTACGTTGTGTTTAACGCCATTTTGGACGCGTGGGTGTAGCCGTGATTCTTTGTCCTCCCATCGTTGCCCCATCGAGCAACATCACACGTGGACAGACGATCGTCATCGTCGTGTCGAACGAGTTTTCCACTACTGGGGACAGAATTTTGATCCTCGTGCTGCATATGAGCGTTGAACTCACGAACGTCAGCGCGTGGACAGAGTTAATCGTCGAATATTTTGAACACATTCTGAATGTAATCATTTATTTTTACCTCTTACCTGTTTATTATGATCACAGTTAACTTCATGTTTGCTTTTCTAAAATATTTCGATTATTGAGAACGAACATAACTTCACTTAGTATTTGTACCATTTTTATACCTCAATTTTAGTACTTTGTCGTTACTGTAGTAGATAAAAAGTTGATTACCCTGTTTGGTAGAGTCAGATTGCTCACTTACTCGTTATTACGAGGATTATTGAGGTGATTTGCATGCAAAACAACTTATATTTTGCTATATTTACGTTTTTGACGTCTAATTTTTGTTTGACGTTACCTTAAAGGAATCAATTTTCGATCCTACTACGTTCAAAATAGGGCCGACATCTATTGGTGTAACGGTGAAACTTATATCTGCGAGTGGCTTTAAAGAAAGATTTCTTTTATTAATTTTGTTAACTATTGTTCTTGATTATTGTAAATATTTTGTTCACTTTGATTCGTAATATATGTTGTCTTGGTTTGCTTTAAAGGAGGTATTTTCTTTAACAATCGTAATCATAACGTGGCGCTCAGCCTTCATCCATTAATCTAGGACCTACCCCTTCTCCACTGAGCGGGTCCGGAACCTAGATTTACCCTGTGTAATCCAGAGTTTGTCGTCTTCCAAGGGAGGAGGCCTTGTGATTGTATCAGTGTTTTGGTAGAGGTTGGGGTGTTCCGACATTTCCGCCGTAGTGCGTACCCCGCACCACACTCACACCTTGTACCCCGCAGAGACAGGAAATCTGCCCGGAATTTAAAGTCTTCAATTAGCTTCCACAATTCATATAACAAGTTCTGTGCGATTTTAACACTGACAAGAATTACAAATATAAAATTGCTCCTACGTCCTAGGTAAAGCAGGCTACGTCCAACTAGTCCAAGTATAGTAATATTTGAGTGGTTGCTTTACAAGAAAAAAAATGTGCTGTCATCACGAGTGGCACGTAAACTGCGCATAAAAAATGAATTTTCCGTTTCCATGATATTAAGAAATAAACGCTCAATGTAACGAGGTATTCTTCAATTTTTTCGGTGAAGTAGTTTCGAAAACGTAAGCTTTAAGGCTTACGTTCTCAAGGGCTCAATTATTGTGAATCCGATAAAAGTATTGTGAGTCCTTACGAATTTCATTTTTCAATCCAAGTCTAATTTTAAAGTTGTGCCAACAGACCGCACAACTTCGAAGTACTAAGATTTTGATCACAATCAAAAAAATTCTTTCAAAATTTTTCCAGGAATATATTGTTTCCAAGACAAGCTTCCTGAAAGACAATATTTTATCGCTGCTGATGATGTTAACTTGGTTAGCCTAACGTGCGCTGTACATGCATTTTTCAGTTTTGGTGTGGTAGTGATAATTGTTTTAACTCTGTAGTGTTACTGTCAAGTTGTTGTTGCTACACTGTTATTCTCACATAGTAATTTTTGAGTAACAAACCCTGAAAGTCGCAAGTAGATCTGATTATCTGATTAGCTTATCAAAAAAAATCCCATGAAGGTTATTTCTTTTCCATTGCTTTATGAATAATCGGAATTTAAATGGTTTTCTGTCCAGGTCTCGTTATTAGGCTTAGGAGAATAAATTACTTAGGTATATTTTCTTAATAATTCGTTTTTGTTGCAAAAAATGGATAATCGACGCTGTCCAAAAAGCTCCAACACTACCATAAAGGGATGAAGTAGTGCTGTTCATATAGCAAACAGTTGGTTAAAATGAATTCCGACTTTTTATCAATTAGCTTCCCACAGCCATATGGGAGTGAGGGGACATAGTTCCAAATTGTATGTGCTGCAATTGCATTTTTGGTTGTGGGTCACAATTTCTCTACCTTCTTGGTCAAATGAAACAATTGTCACCGCTCTGCTAGACTATAAAGCTCTATGAAAGTAGAAAATACCTTCTCAACGAACGTTCTGTTAATCAAGCTAACATTGTCAGTATCGGTGTAAGACTAAATAATTGCTACGATGGTATTTACTCTAAAAGGCGAAGCTTAATTGCTTCTTAATTGCTTCGATACAAACAATTAGGCGACAATAAAGCATTTCCTTGCCTTACCACCACCCTTGCTTACACGAATCCTTTCCGTACACCGAAACACAAAAACTACTCTTGTATTTGGTCTGATATGTATATCTGAATGGAATTGGAAATTAACTAAATGATGAACTAGAAACTACAAGCTAGTTAAATACAGTAAAGGAAATTGGTAGGGATATATTTATAAGGGTAGTATATACCATATCTGCTATTGACTGCCGTAGAAGACAAACATACGGCGTTGGTACAGTTATTCGATGTAATGCCCAAATAATCCGCGGACAACCGGTATATATATATATATATATATATATATATATATACATTACACTATATACCGTATAGGAAAATCTTCCTTGTCTCATAGCAGATTCACATAACACTCCCACCACGAGCCCATGACCCCCTTCTACCTCGCGAGATCGCTTGATCTATGGCGCGAGTACTTAGTAAGATTTCTGATGTCATGGGATTATGTACTCATGTCTGGTTGAAATCGTCTTACGTGCACTTATTTTTTAACTACTATCAATAAACGTCCATTCATCTCTTTTCGAACGTTTAAGTTCTACGGACAAACTAAAACTTCATTCTTACGCAAATAAAAGGTCACATTAAAATAAAATAATTCTAATATTTAAAAATAAAACCAAATGAAAGATTTCTCATAATTTAAAGATGCCTCCTATTTCGCCAAACAATACCCTAACCTGTCGTAGGAATTCCTTCTCACTCTGGAGAGTATTTCTGGAGAAATGGTTTGATGAGTTTAAATAATTTTTATTATGAGCTCATTCAAATATCAAGTGGCATAGGCGACAAAATGTCGCATAAACTACCGTTTCGAACACATTGACACTATGTAATATTGTTCGATGCGATGTAACTAGACGATTTTCGAAAGCAACTGCGAATAAATTTACAACTTCTACCAAAGAATTGCCGCTCACATACCACCTGATAATTTGAACCCGAGATGGTTCAAAAAATTTAAATCAAGAACATCTTTTCGTTATAAATTCACATCGAAAATTATATCAAAAAATTAATTATGGATTTATAAACATCATTAATACGAGTTCGCCGGAGGCTAAATACTAATAACAAATATTCAAAAATATTCGGGCCGTGCGATCATCGACCCATTAAAGCTCCTTGTCGGCAATATTAATTAATTTTGAACTCACCCTTTATCAGCCCGGCAGCGGAGATATCTCTGGTGACGTAATTCCAAAAACATTCGCGTTCATTTCAGTTTATTAATTCGAGTTAATTTCTAATGAAGCTTTTATCTCGTGCCACTTCTCCTTCTTTGTGATCCTTGTATTTCCCACCAAAGATATTATTCAAAAGCGCTTTTGTATTTGCCAATAAAATGAGCAGAATTTATTTTATACTGATAAGTGTATCAGTTATATTGTTACATTTTTATTATTATTATGTAACTTTGACTACTGTATGTTTGCTGCATTGATGATACTAACATTCGCCTGATATGCACTTTTCTTTTTGTAACTAAAATTCTTCGGTCTATTCATACATTGAAGTAATTCAGTAATAAGATACTAAATCAACCAATAGTGAGGTGGGTAGATTTAGAGACACCAGGAACATGGTCGCACTGTGGAAATAAGTGCTGTATGTCTTCTGATACACGAATAATTCAATTCCTTTAATCGAAATATATTGTAACACCGAAATATATTGTAACTCTTCTGTATTCATATGTTGTTCACAACAGTTTGAAACTGAATGAAACGATTTCTCACGCTCTTCAATGGGTATTGTGTTTTACTTTACAAGTATCGTTGCGATTCATATAATCTTTATATTGTCGAAAAAACTTCTTTTCAGAGTCAAATTCAATTCGGGGAACAAAGAAATCACGCTATGCTAAATCTAGTGAATACGATAGATGACCAAGAATGTAAATTTAATTTTTGGCCAAATTATAACATACAAAAATAGCACTTTGAGTAGGTGCTAATGTAACAAAATGATCTCTCAAAAAACCACAGACTATTCTGTCCACACACGACAAGTTTTGCGATTAAGTGCTTCAAACCTTCAAGATAAAACACTGAATTGATTGTTTTCACAGTTCAATTGAACTCCTTATGCATTATTCCTATGGTTTCGAAAAAGAGATCAAATCAACATTATCTTAATGTTTGATGGATTTCAGCAAGCCTGATGACTTCTATTCAACACTCTGGAACATTGTTGAAAGGTCATGTTAAAACTAACATACTATGGGTTTTTGGAAAGGAATGTTTTCAGTGGTGATAAGCTGAAATCTTGAATGGTTAATTCGTTTCAATCCTTGTTCATCTATTGAATGATTTGGTACAAAATGTGTACAAATCTTTAATTTTTCCAAGGTTTCAGTCAGAAATTCGTGAATGGTCGTGTGGGTAATCATTCGTACATTCTCATTTCGATCATTGACGATGTGATCTCAAACTTTTTCGATCTTCTCGTACTGTTAAAAGTTCGAGGTCTTAGTTCTCGTTGATTGCCTGTAATTGCTTCTTATCATTAACAAAAATGCTTATTCCAGCTACTGTTGATGTCGGTTTACAGATAACATCCCTACTTGTTGTGAATTCGCACGTTTGGGTGTATGTTTTATTCATATGTATTTAACTATACTTAATTCTACTATTTTGCAGTACAATGATTTTTCCCTAATAAAATAAGGAAAAAAAATTGGAAAGATCGTGTACCAGTTAGTCACCCAAAACGTTTAGGTAACGATGAACTTCGCCCTGTGATGGTTTAAGTATTCTACAAAGAATGTGAAGAAGAAGTTGGGGGGGGGGAAGTAAATATTTTACAATGTGAAGTTCTAGGTGAGACCTAAGAATCCATGGTAATAATGGATTCCATAAGAATCAATCTTATTGAGAGAAACAACACCAGCGAAGACAATTTATAAGTTTAAATTAACTTTAAGTCTATAAGTTTAGCAAAACTGCATACAAACACACTGTACAAAAAGAATGTTTTTTCCTTGCTTCGTCTTAATCGTTGTGGGTTCGATGCATTTTGCTTGTTTAACGAGCACTTACACAGCATGACAATTAAATAACGAGAATTTTTAGATATATGAAAAGACATACATTGAATTATGCTCAAAACTTATTTCTTATTCAAAATAAGTTCTATTATTGATTTCAACAAACTTAATTGAATCGAAATGTAAAAGACACCATTGAATCTTTGAATACTACTTATATGTTTAACAACAACGTTATTAGTGAAGAAATAAACAATAGATATTCAAATAAGAATTCTAAATAGAATAATGAGGACTAATTAGAAAATAACAAATATGTTCACAATGAAGGAAAGTTTTTCGATTTTATAGATTATATAAATTCAAGTATGTATATTGCATAAATTTTTTACATTATAATATTAAGTACAGTATAAATATAGTATAATTTTACTTTATTCTACATAGAAGGCTTTCATATCTTAGCCTACATATGCCTACGAAACTTGATCAGATTGTGTGAATATAGTTTTAATTTATTTTATACATGAAGAATTGCTTGTGTTCCAGAATATGGTATACATTTATAATTTCAATTAAGTGAAATGGTACTATTTATGAAACTTACAACTCAACTAATAATGTATACAACCTAAATAAATGGTGAATTTGATATTAATTGTTCCGTTCTTATTTCTTTTGTCGACTAGTTTCAGCTTACGTTATTTTCAATAACTGATGTATGTTGTGTTCTCCTACATAAGATAGTTTCGTGTTTTACTGGAACAGATTTATTGGTGGCAATAGAAGATGGGAGTTTCTTCAGGAAAATTACTTCTTCATTGCCAGGTATATGGGAATTTTTGTGGACATGATGTGGGTAATTAGAGTGCTGGTTATATGTGTATAAGATGTTGTACACATATCCTCTTTATCCGATATACTCGTATTTCATGCCACATGTTGTTACGCAGAGTATCTCAAAATTTCTCGTATATGAATTCTCATATACCCCGCAATGGAGAAGAAAATCAATATCTTGTTTCCGGGGATATTATTAAAAATATATCCTGAAGTGTGGATTCCGTTTAGCAGTCTGCGGAAAAATGAGAATTTTATTAGGTAGTGGAAAAGTTCGGAATGGAACACAATTACATATGTAGCTTTCCCTTGTGGCAATATGTTCACTTGGTCGCCTATTCGGTTTAAATGAAAGAATTCTAACGTTAAGCCCTTTAGGATGCAATCGGAAGCTCTCACAAGCTGCCACTTTGACAAGATATATACGAAATTCATACGAACAGCTGATTGTAATTGCATTTATTTCCTATCTGTGAGTCAATAGCAAAGTTGTAACTTCGAAACCTTGGGCTTTGTAACAAAGTTGACACCGTTGGATCAAAACTAGAAAGCAACTGTTCGATGCACGTTTCCCTAACTAATGCTAACTTGGTTAGCACGGTAGTGGCGACAATTTTGGTGATATCACTTCTTTTAAACTGTAATTTGCACAACCAATTTAATATTCATAATTAAATTGATCTGAAAGTTATATCTTGTAACTGTCAACTAAGAAAGAAATCCCGAAAAAAAGGTAAAAGTAAAAGTTGTGTGAAAAAGGTAAAATGACACAACAATTATTATACCTTTTTCGATATTAGAAAATAATACACAATAATAATAATAGATAATAGAACACTGTCAGCAGATATACCGTTATAATTGCTAGAAAGGGCCATTTTTATAGGCCATAATCATAGAACAACTCCATAGAAAATTTAATTAGACTTTAGTTAGGAAATCTTATTCAGTTACATCTATTACCTTAATAATTTGTCTGCAAAAGTAATAACCAGAACTATTTGTGTTCTTAAAAATTTAACATCTAGTAAGCTAACATATTATAAAAAAACAAAAGTAAATTAAATTAAAATCATAATACCGAAAATGATTAACCGGAATTCTAACTGCAGCAGTTAGAGTTTCTCTAACTACTGCAGTTAGAGGAACTTTTAAATGAAAAATAGACACCCTACTAAATAGTAGGGGTATCTATATAGATACTCCAAGATATCCCTACTAAACTTTTAAAAGTGTATACAGGAAACTATACAGATGTCACGAAACAAAGCAATATGTCGCAATCTTCGAAAAGATAGCGTTTTTATCACATAGTGGAAAGGGGTTGTACACACATCCGCAGCACGATGCAATTATGTAGTTATCCCTTGGGGCAATATATTTGCTCGCTTGCCTTTTCCGTTTAAGTGAAAGAATTGAGACATTACGCCCTGAGGACGCAATAGAGGATGCAATGCCCTGAGGATGCAATATAGTTTCATATAACATATAGAGAATTCACACGATTATAATTATTCGATTAATCGATTATAATTTTATTCACAGTCTATCAATGAGTCAATTAAAAATTATTTCAACAAAAATTATCTCGTATATACAATTCTTAGGTACCTTCATGAAATTAATAAAACCTGACCTACATGGCTTCATAGTTCTTTTATCGAACTTCCTCAGGTCCTTTGGGAAATTGCGAACCCTATACAGGAACTTTCTGTCAGTTAATTTAGTTACATATTGAGTTCTCGACCAAGTTCCTGAGTGGTTATATTTCCAACAAATCGGTATCTGAGGGTACGGTTTAGGCGGCTTATTGAAGCATTTAACCTCCCCAGGCTACATGTCAGTTTGAACGTTTCTATCCCATGCCACAAAGCTATTATGGCTCAGTACGCTATGCGAATACATGTTTTAAATAACGCAGTACAATTGCAGAGACAACATCGGATAAAACAAATTTAGTCAATGCCGGGGGCAGATGATATAATAAATTTTAATATTAACGGCCAACATTTCTATACATTATGATGTTTATTGGTTTGTAGTCAGCTGTAGAGAATGGATTTTTCTTCTATTATTTGCCGGCGATTAGGATTATTATTTTATGATGTGGGCTACACAATGTTGTCTTTTACGTGGTGTGAAGAAAGTTTGAAAGAGCTTAATTATCTCAAATTCCCCTTACATGAACACTATCAAAATATAGTGTTGGGAACTTTGTGGTTTATTACTTATTATTTCTTCTTTCTTAATTTTTTTGAGAGAATTCTAAATATTTTGCAGGTAACATTGTTTACAAGACTACCGCATTAAATGTACTCCTGAATTTTGTTATTTGTGAACATAACTTGAAAATCAAATTTCATTGATTAGCTAACTAACTGTGAAATACTGCTGGGTGCCCTAATTATTTTCTCTTCAGTGATTCTCGGATATCGCAGTATTTCTTGCAAAAATGTGCTTCATTTTCAAACTAATAAGTAACTTCAGGTATTCATTAATGTATGACTGTAAGATGAATTTGGCTATTACAATTAAGGCAGTTATTTCACAACAGTCTATTTCGAATTAATTAAACAGGTAGCCGAGATAACCGACAATAATTTTCATAAATTTCAGAAATATGAAAATTAGGATTAGTTAACATTTAAGGATTTCTTAGATATAAGCGATTGTTTTGTTTACATATGTAATTTACATCAAAAGTAGCTGGATGTACTTTGAAACAGATTTATGGAATAATTTCTTGTAAAGGTTGATATACCGTAGAGATAAATTTGCTTATTAACGTCTTCTCATAACTTCCGGACTTTAAAAGACATATTCTTATTTGTCAGCTTCGAAACAAACTATGTGTGTGTATATTGAAAGTTACATCTGTAATCTAGTGTGTTTTTTTGTGGGAACAGAAGAGTTTAGAGATAAATTTGCAAACTTTTTAAAAATTATTCTAAATAATTCACATGCATAGATGATGATGATTATCCGTTCAGTCGAATACGACTTTCGGTCACTTCATGGATCTTTGATCGCCACGTTTGCTTATCCTTAACTGTTTCTTTTAATTCTCTCATTGACATGTTCATGTCAGATATGATTGTATCAAGCCAACGTGTTC
>JAWQRM010000379.1:0-23446 GCA_033557675.1 Coptodactyla brooksi
CTGGTATTGGACGTTCCCGATGAAGTAAAAGCTTCTTAATCCTTAACTTCCAATTAAAAATTTATTCATATTTACTAAACATATACGAAGCAATGCGATTATTTTTTTCAGCGTTTAGACTCCCAATGACAAACTCTCTTATATACTCACTACGACACAGTTAGCAAATAACGCACAATGCGTTGCTTCTGCTTTTATGTATGTAGTCACGTATTTTCTTTCAACATTCGAGTAAGTATTGTATCACTTTGTGTTGTTACTCGGGAAAGATCGGCTAATGATAACTCAGTATTAGGTGATTTATGCTCATCTATATTAGACATGGGCGCAAGATTATTTAATGTCAAACAGGTGATCGCGAAATACGAAAGTTTGAGAACCGCTGACAATCTGAAGTCAAGATACTAAAGAGGCAGAATACAGCAAAAAATATAACAAAATTAATTTTCCAATTCTAAGCATCTGAACTATTGCATTGTAGCATTTATTGATGGTATTCTGAATGTCAAAATGCTTAGATGTGTGGTTGAGGATATTTTGAATCTTTGGCTTAGTAACAAAGTTTAAATAATTGTCACCACTACACCAAAAACCGAAAAGTTTATTTTGCTTAACGCACGTTTCGCCGAGCAAGCCGAAAAGAAATCATTTTTTTTGTCACTAACGCTTCTGAAGATGCCAACGAAAAAAAAACATTTCTTGTTGCCAACACTTTTGAAGATGCCGATTTGGTCGGCGAAACGTGCGTTAAGCAAAATGAACTTTTCGGTTTTTGGTGTAGTGGTGGCAATTGTTTAAACTTAGCCTAGATGTAGATTAAACAATTTATGACATATAAAGTAAAAATCCATTACAATTGACATTATTGAATGGTTATGACAGACACTTATGAACTTATCCACAGGAGCTTTTCTCTTGTTTTCTTTTGTAGAATTACCCTATGAAACATAGAAACGAAATATCTGGATTCTCTGTATATAACGGCTGGTCCTTAAGTAATGTAAGTAAGCAAAGTAACGATACATTCTCCGCTGTCAAAATATTGTGATTTTGTCAATCTTTGCCATGGTGAAGTTCACTGGTCTCATAGGTTCAGTGGTCTTATGGGTATGTCATTTTTATGTATTAGGGCTACTCATAAGTAATGTTGCTTTTTTCAAATTCAAAGTCATTGCCATCCATTGACAATGATTTAAGTTAATGTGACATAACCTATATTATAGTGACATGTATCGATATTTAGTGCGCTTATTAAGATGTGAAACTAGAAAATGTACATCGTACATGACTTTCTCTTACCTTGCCTCTGGCTTAAATATAAAAAAATGTAAAAAAATCCATTTGTACACGTAATCTTTTTCCAAAAATGTGTAATAACGCCAAAACGGTTTAGAATTGATGTATAATTAAAGTGGCCCTCAAGTCTTATAAGGACTTAAAAAATATCATAATAATCAGCGTGTTCCATTTAAAAATCTAAAGTTGGATAGTTTTTAGATTAAACCGAATACCATGTATATTCGAAAACTGTTTCAAATTGTGACGAGTTCAATATCATGCAACTTTCATTTGAAACATTTTCTTCTAAGGAGATCATCAATACCCGAGATTAAGAACGAAATACCCTTTTGCCCCACAAGACATTTATGTAGAATAAAGTTCTGAAAAAATCAAAAAATTTTAGGTTAGGTTCTTCAACCATATGAATAATTTTTACGAAATCCTTATTGTGACCAGATTATATAATAGTTAGCTTGTATGTAAAGCATTGTATTAATCAGTATAACGTGGCAGTCTAAAGATGACTTATGGACGAATTATGACATTGCACTTATCATTAGAGTATGCCAGCGGTGGTTTAAAACAGTCAAGAAAGAAGATGTCAATCTTCTCAGTGGTATAAAATCTGCAAGACCTGCTAAACTTGATAAAGATCTGTTGTTGGTAGATATTGAAGCTCATGTCAACAAACACCCCAGGATTTAGCGATAAAACTTAAAACCAATATATAAACAACTGAACAAAGCTGAACAAAGTCCAAAGACAATGGATGTGGGTCCCATATTGACTTTGAGTTGAAAACAAAATTCAAGGCATAGGAATCTGTAGTGCCCTTTTGTCCAGGTTATGCAGATGTTCTTTTCCCCAGCAAATTGCCACTAGGCTTGATTTTACACAGTAATCTACATAAGAACAAACAATGGTAACTACCAGGACAAACACCTACGTCTACTCCAAATCAGGACATTTGCCCAAAAAAATGTTACTGACAGTATGGTGAAGTTTTACAGCAATCATTATTAGTTAAATTCATTATGAGATTCAAGATTGATAAATCGAAATGGTGTTATAATGCAAGATCTCACACTTGGTGCAGAAATTTTTACTAAAAAAAGCCACCGAAGAATATTTGAATTCAAAATCGTCCTCGCTTTTCAAAAAAGGAAATAAAATTTGGTACAAATTTGGGCGAAGATCGCCAATAACGATGGAGGTTTATGTCTATGTATTTGTATCGTTCTTCGTTAAAAAAATAGTAAAGGAAACAAGTCTTATTTAAGAAAGCTAAATAAATATAGACTAGTTCCATAAGAATTTAGTGTAGTGAACGGAAGTGAGACAGACTGGGCCACATTTCGAGAGCGAGCGAGACAGCGCAACGTAACACTCAACCTTCGAGGAGTGAGAGAGGAACGATACACGGTTGTTTGGAAGTTATGTAGTAAAGTAAACGCCATCAAGGTTGGCAGCTACCTTATAACCTCGATAAAACGTCATAGAAGAGTAACCTTTAGCACGAATATTATTTAAACATATATTGATGTTTGGACAAGCTTTTAATGGAAGAAAACAGAAATTGCTGCTTCATTTCATTAAATAATCAGTATAAAAAGCATTTACATACATATTTACGTTTTAAATCACAAACTATCAAGTGAAATAGTTACGATTAAAAGTTAGGTATGTTGGCGACACTTCACCAGAAAATACTTTTCGACACCATTGCCACACATTTTTACTTGATGTTTATTTGTGTTCAAAACTGACTGATTAAGTAATTATATGTACACAGCCGTGGAATTTAACTCGTATGACTAAATTTAACGACGTTTCGACTAATGAATCATAATAATTTCCAGTAAACAATTGTCATTGCAAAACAGAATGTTTGTGGTTTTTTAATTAGTTATTTCAAAAGACAGAGGGATAACGGAGCTCCACTCCTACTGTTCACTGCTGTGATTCAGTTATCTTCCGTCGTATATGCATTTTATGTTGGATTCGATCGAATTCTTGTCTTAACGGTAACCAATTAACGAACAACAGTTTTTTATTGTAGAGTGTCGCAGAAGCAGTTAACACCAGCGAATGAACCATATCAAGAATTAAACGTGAGGCAATTAAGGATGGCAAAGTACAAGCGCCAAAGCCATACTCGGCGGCAACTGAAAACCGATATTGACAGTAATACGGCAACGGATATTAGGAATGTCATTTATGAAATGTATAAGAAAAAAGTGTATGTTAAAATTATTACTCTTATAGAGAATTTGAAGTTGCGAGATACATATAATGGATCGGCAAATTCCCTTTTAAAAACATAGAAATATGTCTATTTAGACGAAACATGGATTTATGAGAATGGATCAGTGGCACGATCATGGCAAGACGGAACCCAGGATTTCGTGAAAACCACTAAAACGGAAAGCACCCAGTACTTTTTCTTGCATGCAGGACATTCTAATGGTTTTATTACAGGTATAATGGAGAAATGAACCAACAGAATTCTTTGCACTGGTTTGAAGAGGCACTACTAAAAAATCTAGAAAAGCCATCGATGATTGTTATGGATAATACCAGCTACCATTCTACGTAGGCAGATAAAGTACCAAATTCTAGTTGGAGAAAGACCGAAATTGTAAATTGGTTACAGCAACGTAACATCAACTGTAACAATGACATGTTCAAAAAAGAATTATTGGTACTTGTGGCAAATAACAAGCCTGCAAAAGCTTATGTTGCAGACCAACTTGCAGCTAAGCATGGTCATAAAGTTTTAAGGCTGCCTAAGGATTGCAATAAACTACTACAATAACCATATGGGGCGAGATGGTTTATGGAACAACGAGGTGCCTGGCTTTGTGGAAAGAAGCCCTGGACTATGTTACGCCAGAAATGTGGCAGAACATCGTAAATCACACGGAAGAGGTGATACTACAATGGTGGAACAGGGAAGTAGTTTTTGAACAAGAAGAGCCCCCGGGATTAGTAATACAATTAGGAGATAGCAACAGAGATGAAGAAAATTCGGAAATAGAAAGCACCTGTGATACAGACTATGACTGATTTTCTGCCCTTTTACAGCATTTTTATTTATATGCATTATTTTTCTGCCTCTTTATAACAGAATATTGTTTTGTTTATTTGTTTTTATTTATTTATATTTATTTTACAGTTGCTATTTATTTTCAAGCTTATTTTATATAGTGGACATGTTTTTTTTCATTTATTTTTATTATGTACATATTTTTTGAGAATATGATTTAGTTTTGAATATCTTTATTCATTGTTAAGAATATGTTTTTATTTAATTGATTTACTGAATATAGTTTTTGTTATTTAAACTCGTTTTTTGTCATAATTATTTTGTCTAAATCATTTATTACAATCAATTAACACAGAATTGTATTTTATTTATTCTTAGGTTGTAAACTCGAAGTTGCTATTTAAACTTTTTGGAAAGCCGTAGATAAATGTCTACTTACAGGACGAAACATTTTCTTATTAAAAAATGTTGGTCTATAGTAAACTTTACTTTGTAAGTGCATTAAATAACACACGGCGGTAAATATCGCAGCCAGCTGTCAATTTAACCTTTAAACGTAAACAGCCAAAATCAACTAGCCGACGCACGTGGGAACAAACAGAAATAGTAGCAACTGTGCCCCGGGGGTTGGGCTAACAGACTGATGACGTAGCATCAGTTCAGTTCGAGAGCAAGCGAGAGCAGTGCAGCGTAACATATTTTTGAACGAACTAAACAAGAAATTCTTAACATAAAAAGTATTCTGTAAAACAAAAAAAAATATACACAAGAAACATTTGCCCCGTCTTGTTGGAAACCATAAATCTGCGATTTTACATAATTCCACAGGAAAAAATCTGATGGAGATAAATGAGAAAACTTTGCAGGCCACACTATGTGACCATGTCCTGCGATTAAACGATTTGGAAAAGTAGTGTGTAAATAAGTTTGTACAATACTACTATTATGGGCAGGACTGTAACCAAACATCTTCAAATTGAATCGCCGGTAGTTGTTGGATTTAGGGTGTAACCTGGTTTTGTAGCAAATCAAGATAAGTTTGTGCATTTAAATTGCCATCAAGGAAGAAAGGACTAGCAATATTATTCTCCAAAATACCAGCCCAAAGATTTAATTTTTGTGGATAGAGGGTACGCGCATCATGAACTAAGTTGGGTTTTTCTTTGTACCATGCACGGGTTACAGAAGGATTGTGTCGGTCCCGAATTGGAAAAGTAGATTCATCAGTGCGAAGAACATTGGAAAGAAAATTTGAATCATTATTAGCACGTTCCATGACAGTTTCTCTTTGATCTTTAAGTTCGACGGACAAACAAAAACTTCATTCTTACTAAAATAAATGGTCATTTTAAAATAAAATAATTCTAATAATATTTAAATATAAAACTAAATGAAAGATTTCTCCTAATTTAAAGATGCCTCCTATGTCGCCAAACAATCCCCCAACATGTCGTAGAAATTTCTCCTCACTCTGGAGAGCATTTCTGCAGTAATAGTTTGATAAGCTTAAATAATTTTTACCATGAGCTTATTCAGATTTGAAGTGGCATTGGCGACAACCTGTCGCACAAACTATCGTTTCGAACACATTGACAATACGCAATATTGTTCGACGTGATGTAATTAGACGTTTTTCGGCAACTGCGAATAAATTTACAACTTCTGCTAGAGAATTGCCGCTCAAATACCACTTGATAATTTGAACCCTCTCGGCAGTTATAACAATATAACAATAGCGTGACTCGCTAATTGTCGTGCGATCTCCGGGATCACCCAACTCGTCAACCAAATGGACGGTAATGCGATACCCCTATGAGAGAATATGTATTTTCCAGCAAGGTTTGCGCATGTTTATTGGCTTTGAGTAAACACAATCAAGTTAGCTACACTGATTGTGATAAGAACTGTGTTGGGCAAACTATAATATCAGTCAAAATAAGGTTCAAAGAACACATGGCTCACTTAAAATATGGTCGTACCGAAAAATCTAGCATTGCCGAACATGCTTTCAATAGCAACCACAGGATAAGTGTAGAAAATGTAGAATTGCTTAGAAATGTATTCAACAATAAGTTATTCGATGCATTTGAAAGCATAAAAATTGTTAAATGTAGGAATAGACTTAATAAAGACAGAGGGCCAATACCGATTAGCCCTTTGTATAATTTGATAGACTAGGTTTAATAGATTTAGAAAAAACTCTGGACGGGTTGGCAGTTGTAAAGGGTAGGGCCAGGGGCTCTGTATCCTTAGGCTAGATAATACGGGGACGGGAAACGCTGTACGGGGAGATATTGTGTAAACGGGTAGTGGGGATAAGGTCAGGAAACGCTTAATTGGTTGCGAAAAACCAATTAAGAATCCAAACTCTTAACTGTAAACAAGAATGTAACAAAATGAGGAAAAAACCGTCGAACTTTAGGACAACCTGTAGGTTACAAGCATATAGACATTTCTACATTTATAATTCATCTTTACTAAAACAAAAGAATATAGGTGCTTGATTTTCACGAAAAGTGACTCTCCATAAGAAATCGCTTACGAAATCTGCCTTCTTTGTCTTCCTGGGCGAACACTATAAAGTAATGGGCTTTAAAGTGTCCACAATTTGACGTGTTCATGAAGTACTGCCAATATCCAAAGTTTAATCAAAGTTCGATCGCGCAACTTGATGCGGGCAGATGAACATCGCACAAAGTAGACAAGCGTTCGCAGGACGTGAAACAACCTATTACTGAAATTTATAGATCTAACCCATCCAATTTCCGTACCTATCTATCATCCAGCCCGATAATTCAAGTAGCCAGGAGCGAAAGATCAATAGCCGATGTTGCCGATTACTCGCTGTAGGCCATCTAGCGACCGAAAAGCAAACAAATCGCCGACTATTCGCTTGCCCGGTTCTATTGTCAGCGCGACCCAGCGTGTAGCCGATTAAATTGCATAATAACACACTGTTCGAGGCTACAGTACATGTAATGGGCAATTACTCAGTTCGAAAAAAGGATTCGAACTGTCAGAGCCGTCCTTTTCTGGGCTTTCAGACTAATGGCGAGTGCCTGCACATGTGACCACGGGCGGCAATTCATTAGAGATTGCTCGCGATTTAAGTGCACTTTATGGCGGCGCCTCGATAGCATTTGTTATGACATGAAGAACGTACGTGCGTTAATAGATTCGCACATTTTAAATTTAATGCATTTCTGAATGAGAAATCTCATTTTCAGCACCCCTATATTAAAATTCATCGAAAGAACAAATCGTTTAGTAGATTCATTCAAGAAATAGCACCTTGTTAAACTAGGGAATGAAAAATCAGACCTGTTTTACTTTTAACCGCCATACGTCATACCCGGAAGGACTTGCGAATGCGGAGTGAGTCCTAGTGTTTAGCACATATTTCTTAATTCATCGTTTTGTGTGTTGAACTGTATCGGGTTCATTGTGATATTTATTTCAAACACATTTTTTATCAGTTAAATCTAATCTACAGTCTGCATAAGTGATTGCAGTCCGAAAATTTGCTCTTCTACTTTGGTACTTAGTAACATTTTTATTTATAAATCTAAAACGAGTTATTCTATTTCTATTTCAAACCTGACACATACACGGACAGTTATACACAGTGTGTCTATTTTTAGATTTGCTATCCATAGCTGATTGAAGGAAACGCTGTAAAATGGCAAGTAAGCAACACTGTAGTGAGGATGAAAAGTGGGCTTGTCGTCGGTAAGCCTAGGGAGGCTATGCCTAGTAATCTGCAGTCGAAAGTAATTAAAATATTTATTGCGAGGTTATAAGGTTAGCTGCATTTATTATTTTAGCCCTCAGGCCAAATTTTCTCCTCGCGCGTGACCATAAATGGTCTGTTTCAGGAACCTTCACAGAAAAAATTGGTTTGCGGATAAATCTGGTGACCTTGAGGTCATGTAATATACCTTACCGCACTAATAATGCGGTTTGGAAAAGAATTTGTTAAAAATTCTTTAACTGCACGTGCACATTACAGTTTATGACAATTAAATAACGAAAATTTTGATCTCAACCATAGAACACGTAACGCCATCTGTCGAACATAACGTATGTGATATAGGGGGTCTATTATGGTTACTTTTTAAAATTATTTTCTAAGCCCTAAAAGTATCAAAGTTGTGCTATTCTAAATGGAAGCCCCTGTTTATTATTGCATTTTCATATTCTCTGATCAAAGTAAGTGTCTGTTTTAATAAACTTTATAATACCTAAACAAAATGTAACCTAATTTTCATGTTTCAAATGCTTAAGAAGTGTATAAGTTATGTAAGCAAAATTTACGGTGAAGTGTAATAACAATAGATCATATTTTTTATCCCAAAAATAATAAACTTGCCATCTCATACACAGTGCTCAAAAATTAAAATTAATGAAATAAGAACTTTAAGTGGCTAGACCTACAACGCCATATTTTTTAACATACCAGGAAATGTTATTTTTAATTACCTTTCGAATGGTATTCTCTCCGTTAAGCCCCAGCTAAGCTTTATTATGATTGGGGTAAGAGATATGATCTAGTGTTACACTTCACTGTAAATTTTGCTTACATAACTTAAATACTTCTTAAGAATTTGAAACATGAAAATTAGGATAGATTTTGATAGAATTCAAATTATTTAAAAAACCTTAAGGTTTAGGTATTATAAACCTTATTAAAGCAGACACTTATTTTAATCGGAGAATTAAAAAAATCGGATAATATATAGGGGGTCCCATTTAAACAACCACAACTTTGATACTTTTAGGGCTTTTAGGGCACCCTGTATAATATGAAAATAATTTTAAAAAGTAACCATAATAGACCCACATATATCCCAAAAGGAAAACTTTTTGGACGTATTTTGGCCACAATATTCCGTGCCGTATAGCGTGAATAACCCTGTATATACGTTGCTGTGTAAACAGTATAGAACGAATTAATTAAAATGTAAACATTACATTGTTGAAATCGTCGAATACCTGATTTTATTTTTTAAACATACCCGCTTTAACGATTTATTTAATTGCCTTCATTTACGCATCATCGATCGTTTAAATCGTAACTCCTGTCGTGAAAAATGCCTAAAAGAAAATTGTTCAATTACATCTAAATTAGAAAAATAATAAAGTTCTTGGTTTAACACAGCACTCAACGTCACTGATTTAAGAGTTCGTTAGAAAGTTAAATAATATCACCACTACACAAAAATTTAAAACTAGTTGCTCGACTCGTTTCGAAACGTTTGAAAGACAGGTTTTTATCGCTCCCGATGATGAGAGAAAAGTTAACGAAATGTGCGTCGAGCGATTATTTTTCAGTGATAATATTGTTTAACTTTCTGAACTTTAAACGATCATAATTAAAATTAGAATTGATTGCGTAACGTGTAACGGTAAAAGCATCGTAAATAGACGCTTTGAAAGTAATAAATGCTTTAAACAAGCTTTCGTCAACCGCGATCTACAATTTTTGGCATTACTGAAATTTGTGTATCTTCTTTAATTTTCCTTTTCAGCAGAAAAGAAAAAAATATTCTGCTACAAAATACCACTATTTCGTAAGAGACATATTAACAGTACCAAATTATATCAAAGCCATTTGAAAGTTAATTACGGCAGCGTTAATAAAGTAAAAATGAAACGCGAAATTTTAATCCAATGTTAAAATATGTGTTTGAAGAAAGTGGTGTATGTATATATCTCAGCCGTTGAGTGAAATGCCATATTAAATGAACTGTCACATGATGTCAAATATAACGTTGAGATCCTGTAATGTTTATGTTTAAAAACACATGTATACTTGTAGTCAAACGTTTTTAGATGTTTCATGAACAGTAGGAATCATTCTGATACTTAACGAGATGAATCGGATTCACAGGAGTTGGCTGGCTCAGATGGACTGTGCATACAGAGCCTTGATAGTTACTAGTTCTTAATGAAATGGGCTCCATATATTTGCAATTAAATATTAATTTAAATTTTATTTAAGCAATCTTATAAAGCACTCATATCTATGTAAATGTAAAAATAACAGAATTATTAGCTAAAACATAGCTTAACCATTTCGTTGGTAAAGAAATACCGTTGATAGTACAATAAATATAGTATATTATCGAATTAATATTTTTTTTTGTTTTTTTGCTGTATCTACCTTTATAAACCATACAGATAAACATTCTATGCCAGCGTTTCATAAAATGTGCATAAAAAAGCTAATGTGCTGTTAAATTACACCAACAACACATCACAACATATACATTTTTACTCCTGCTACATATACGTTTTTATGAATTCATTACATACATCTCCCGATCACGGAAGATTTGTTAGGCAATATAAATTAATTCTTAAGTTTTCTGTAAATTATATAGGTGGACACAAGCTTACCATTTATACAATAGAACAATTATACATATATAGCTTTTGCGACGTTTAACTTAATCTATACTTAGTACGTGCTGTTATTTTTATTTCTATTCTATGAGTAAGCTATATTAGCGGTATAATTAAGTTAAGTGTACATCAAACCAAATTCACTGCAAATTAATATTCTACAAAAGAGAATGAACTTGTGTGCTCTACTGTATTCATTTTTATAGAGGATAATTTAGCTGAAATAAAAAAAGTTCCATTTCGAATGACATTTTTATCTCTTTGACAACAGATAAAGTTTGCTTAAGCTTCGCATCCGGATAAAAGTTTACATAGTGTTTTGCTACATAAAACTAAGTATCAACGTCAGGGTAATCACATCGTACTACGAGAAGTACCGAATCAATACACAATGAATCCCTTGGACCATTATAATAACTTCAGTGGATTTGCAAAATGATTGGAGCAAATACGTAATGTGGAATAGTACTGAAAAATAATCCAGGAAAAGCAGTGATATATACATAGACATGTATTAAAAAATCTATGGCAAAACCATGTTTCTATAAGATATGTCGACATTTCTATAATATTGCAGCTTTTGAATTAGTTCGCAGGGAGGATCACGCAGCCAATTCCTCACTTCTACGTTTTAAAGAAGAAAAAAGCATAATGGTAGCACAAATATTGGAAAAATGCAATACGATCCAGCTTTTTCTTAAACTATCCAAGCTGAATCTAAAACTGTACGTTAGCACATATTTAATTCCTGATGGTGAATTGAAACGTGTCCGGTAAAATTGATTAGAAAAATATTATAGAGACGTAGTGATATAAAATACAATAGATAATTTTTGGCCCCGAATCGTTTTTGGAAAGATATAATTAACACTGCCGTTCTTCTTAGTTTTACTATACACTTGTAATCCTTCGGACCATAGTGACTCGATGTATGCAGGTGCAGGAGGGTTGTCAAGAATAGCTCGAAATTAATATACTGTGACTTTATTACAGTACATAAACGCAAATAACGATGAAAAGTAATCTTATCACTAACAAAAGTAAAATGTATTGTAATAAAAAAATACTGCACACGCTAAATCTAAACACAAGGGAGAATATCAAATAAATTCTGATGTGCACCCAATTATTTCCTAATCTTTACACTGATGACAATAATACACCACACAAAGCTTACATAAATATTTATTACATTTATAACATGTTATACTTGTTTTATTGTTACAGTTTGATGGACACATACTACACCGGGCTCTTTTATTTTTACCAACTGCACCAGATGTAAATGGCACTGCTACTTCTCCAAGTTGATCTTGAATTTTCTTTATTATGACACTAGCTCGTTGATTACGAGATTTATATTCTTTTGACATCACAGAGGAAGTTACCATCAGTTTGTTCAATTCTTTCGGCAATAGTCTTCTCTTGTACACAAAGTTCTTATTCCAATTGGGATTTATTTCTCTGCACAACAACATTATGCATTACTGCTTACAACACAAATGCATTATAAGCACTAACAGCAAGTATATTGTAGAACAGAATAATAGGCCATCGATTGGTTTTTCTTTTGCAAGTATGCGCTAGAATGCGATTGTGGCTTCTTGTCATCCCTGCTGCTCGCTTCCTTATTACAGTACGTTGTGCTCAAGACAATGACGTTTTTATTTCTTTAGGTACATATGACATAATTGTGGTATCCTTGGTAAAATAAAAAGTGGAACTATGTATCCTTTTTACTTATTGTAATCACAGGAAGTTCGGGTTTATTTTTTTTAACCGTTCTTAACATTATGAATTTTCTTTTGAGGAGCATTGCATCTAATTTTTTGAATGTGAAAAACTTATCACGTGTAACATTTTACCTCCCGCGTTCATGTGTCTAAAACTACTCGCATCCCTTGATTTTATTCTGGTGCTTCACTCGGTCGTTTCCCCGTATAAACTTGAGCTTTCATGGCGTAGGAATCACCACTGCCGCACAGGGTTCATATATTGATGCCATATTTTGTTTGCTTACTGGGAATATACTGCTTGAAAGGACAGCATCCGCTAAAGCCAACAGTTGTTCATCAACAGTAACATTATCATCTACATTGTACAATATAGGGATAATTTCTATCCACATCTCCCAGACCTCTCTTATAGGGGCTAATTTGTCACTTGCTATACTTTTTTGACGATCGACCTTATCATCAAAACGTAATACGCGTGCTATTCGATAGAAAACTATCAACGACATCGTTACACGAAAGATAGGTATACCGGTTTGTGCATCCCATAAACATTTTGTTAATTCACCGTGTGACTTATAAACTCCTGCCAACAAGAATAATATTGTATTGTAATATAATCTAGATCATCCCAATCGCATCCGTACACTCTCCGACCTTCAATGTTACTCATTTTCAATACAATATTTTCAAGTGTAGGGTTCACGATAACCTGAAAGGCGGATAGAATATTCTTCACTCTGGATATGATATATCTATTTGGACCAAGAGTAATTTTTATTATATTTTGACTAGATGCTCGTCCACTTTGGGGGAAAGGTACTAACATCCAAGATATAACTTTGTCTTTTGAATATCCTAATTGCACAGGAATCACAGTATTTATTTGCACTACGTCGGTATCTGAAGAATCATAGTATGCTTCGGATTTCTCATAGTCGGTATCATCGCTGGTACGATTTTAAACCTCAGAAGTATCTTCATCGTCGGATGCATTTGCGTATATCTCTGCTATTTCTTCATCGGATAGAAATCGCTTTGTCATTATTTATGATGATGCTTATTCAACACTGTACATAAAGTAACTGAAGTGCGATATCCGCGTTCCGTATTTATGTGATATATTAGTATGTACGCACATACATGCACATACTTCGGTATTCGACCAGTGTAAATGGTGTAATACCCAAGTTGAACTTATAGTTTTCACATAAATAAGGTTAAAAATAAAATTATATAAAGTCAAATAAATCTGAATAGTTTCGGGTCATATTGACCCGAGGAGTACAGCAGGGTTAATATGAGAGAAACGGAACTCTGTGGTCTCGTAGTTACTGGAGTTAACAGAAACCTTAACCACAACAAGATAAATATTTATGTTTTTCGGGCTGTAGGGCCGTGTTCGATAGGAACTTTTTATTCCTATCGAACACGGCTCTACAGCCCGAAAAACATAAATATTAATTATCCCGGCCGTGAAAGCCTACACTCTATGTTCACAACGAGATTGATCAGAATCTCACTGTCAATATATGTTTCGGTTTAGTTATTAAACCTTCGTCAGGAGAATAACGAAGGTTTGTTAGATAGAAGGTTTAGTACATTCTTTTGACGAAAGCTTATTAGATAAACCGAAACATATATCGAGAGTGAAATTCTGAACAATCTTGTTGTGGTTAAGGTGGTTGTTAACTCCAGTAAAGATATAATTGTCAAAGATTACTCAAAATGTGTCTATGGAAGTAAATGATATATCTAAATGAAAAAACGATCGACAGGCCAAATTGGCTTAAAGATTATTAACCCATCACTAGCCCTTTTGTAAGACATATGTTCTTTCCGTAAATATCAAAAATTGTTACTTTTCGAAATTTTGGTTTAAATAACACGTTGATGGCCTCTACTTACGCCAATGCTAGATAATATGTCAGATGATAGATTACTCTTATAGACTTTACCATATTCTACATCTAACTGAAAATTAAGAGTTTCTAGACTTCACTAGATTATTTCAAATTAATATAAATAGTCGAAATAACTTTGGGAGGAGAATCTTCTTGAACTGATGTAAAGAACAACAATATAATAAACTTTGGTGAAAGAAGCACTAGAGATTTTTTTTATTACTTCAAGAGGGATCCGCAATCTGCCCAACGAGCAATAAGCGTATGTTTTGACTAGAAGGTAATGACATATAGAGTATCACTCCAATGAATGATCTTAAAAATTTCTACAATCTTAACCTAGAATATGGTTGTCTAAGCAGTCTTAAGCTTATCTGGACACAGTAGACAGATCTGATGGCATCAGGCGTTTTAGCCTACGTGTCTCAATTTCACGCGAGATTAGCTGATTAGGCAGCACATTACGGTGCATAGACACTCTTTCACTGTATTTTACACTGAATCGATGAATAGCTTCTTTGATGGATTCTAGAGGGATATCGTGGAGTATCACTTCGTTGGAGATGTAATATAGTGCATCGACTATAGTCCGCAGTACCTTGTTCTGTAACCTCTGTAGAATGGCGATATTAGAGTCACTGGCGTTACCCCACAGCTGTAATCCGTAAGTCCAGATTGGTTTTAGGATGGATTGTTATAGCAATATCTTATTGCCCACTGTTAACTTTGATTTACGGCCAATGATCCAATACATGTGGCTTAGTTTAAGTTCTAACTGTTTTCGTTTGGTGAATATGTTTTCTTCAAGTTAGTCAGCGGTCTAGATGCATGCCGAGATATTTAGCGTCTTCGAGTTGTGGTAGTTGACAATTGTTTATCTTCACAGGAAGACATGTTTCTTTTCGTAATGTAAATGTTACATGAATGGACTTGGTTTCATTGGCTTTAATACGCCATGCTTTCAACCAGTGCTGAATTTTATTTAGGTTTATCTTAAGCTTTCTCGAAGCCGATACTGATCGTTGCGGGATACCAGTACAGCAGTGTCATCGGCATATGTTGCTACCGTAGTGGTTCTAGTTTCTGTTGGCAGGTCTGCAGTGAAAAGGAGATACAATATTGAACCTAACACATTTCCCTGGGGGACGCCTGAGTGTATGGGATATAAGTCGGTGTATTTACTCCTCTGCTTCACTAGAAAGTGTCTATTTGTTAAGTATGACTTAATCAATTAATAGTGGGGATAAAGAAGTTTTTTTAGTTTTACCAGTAAATCTCTGTGCCATACCTTGTCAACAGCTTGAGATACGTCGAGGAAAGCTGGAGATCAGTATCTTTTGGCATTTAGATCTTTGTAAATGTGGTTTACTAGGTTGTGAACTTGATATATTGTTCCGTGATTGTTGCGAAAACCAAATTGATGATTCGGGATTATTTTTCTTTCTGCTATTATTTTGTTGAGGTTTTTAACATATAACTTGTAGGAGGAGATCTCCCCTGGTTTACGGATCATAATAATTTGGGCAACTTTCCAGATGCTTGAAAAGTACTTTAAACGTAGTACTGCATCAAATATACACGTTATTAGGTTATATCATTTTCAGATAACTCTTGTAGTATTTTTCCAGATATGAGATCAAATCCGGGTGCCTTTTTGGTGTTTACTTCTTTCATTTCGAACTGTTTTATTTCTTTGATTTTGTATTGTTTGAGACACAATTCCATTTGGAATGAGGCATCTATTCCAAATTATCCTGTTTTCTTTTTCGGTTGATAACTCTGATGGGAAAGGTTTAAATACATTTTCTAGATGTTCAGAGAAGGCCTTTTCTATATCACTTCTGATCCAGGTACAGTCCTCATTTTTGATGGCAGGATTTTGTTGTTGGGATCTTTTTAGCTTTCTTGTAGCTTTTCAGAGAGAGTACTCCGTGTCTTCTGCAGGCGAAATTATTGTTGTATGCCTTCTTTTGTTTTCTTTAGTTCTCGCTATCTGCCATTGCTTTCGCAGGTGCCTTTTTTGCAATTTTATCTTTAATAATTGGAGATTATTTCACTTTTTGCAAGAGAAGTTGCATAGGTAGGTGTAGCAGACCATGCAGCCCCATGTGTACTCGTTGTGTTAAATGTTCTACCATTATTTCTATGTCTAATTCGGTTTTTAGTTGTTGGTCTAGCAATATTAGATGGTCTAATTTTCCCCTAAATGCATCCCAGTCTGTTTTATTATTAAGCAGTGTGGGCTGTTTCTCTTGATTCGTGATCTTGGAGTGAACTGTTAGCATTACAACTGAGTGATATGATGACAAATCAAGGCAGGTTTCGGCCTTACACTTTTTAGTGTCAATTCCTTTAGTGGTGCAAAAATCAATAGCGTCCGGGATCTTGTTTCTGTCTATTGACCAATATGTTGGTTCTCTATTAGATAAATGTTGCAAATTGTTTGCTCTTATTGTTGTAAAAAATTCTCCGCCTTTTGTAGTTGTCAACCTTGATCCTCATGTTGGATGTTTTGTGTTGTAGTCTCCACCTGCAAAGAATTTGTTGCCAAATGTTTTAAAGAACCCTTCAATGTGATGCTTTTTGATGAGCTGTTTGGACGGGCAGTAAATAGCAGAAATAGTTGTTTATCCAAGTTCTTGCTCGATAGTTATACTGGCGGCTTGTAGATATCCTTTACTGAATTTTTCCCTTTCATAGTGTTTTATACTATCTCTTATGATACTGGCAGTTCCTCTATGTGCTTTGTCATTAGGGTGGTTTGTGTGATATAATTTGTATTTTGGGATTCTCAGGTAGTGCTTATCTGCGTGGTGAGTCTCAGAGATCATCATGATGTCTACATCTTGGTTACATAAGAATGCTTTAAGTTGTTGTGCATGTCGCTGGAGGCCATTGGCATTGCAGATGGCTATTTTGAATTTTATATGTCCTGCCATTAAGCTAGTTTGTTTACGACAGTGGTGAGTAACTCGAGCATTGTACTCGTTTGTTCTGTGAGCTTACCCATCATTTCTTCCAGTTTACTTATATTGTTGGTAGATTGATTACATACTGAAATTGATTGATTATTTTGTGTATTGTTTTCTTATTGTTTGCGCATATGTAGCTCCAGGCTGTATATATTGGGCTGGTATAAGTTGTGTCTGCGGCTGTAGGTTTCTTTTTCCCTTAAGGCGGGAAATAATGTTTGCTGCTGTTGTTTCTGCATAGTTATACATTTTACGTCGTTTTTACGCGTTTCGCGGGTGCAATCCTTAGTTTCATGTTGGCCTACGCATTTTACGCATCTAGATATTTTTCAACAATAGGATTTCGTATGACCGTAGACCTGGCATCTAGTGCATTGATCGATTATTCTTCTGGTATGAGAAGGTTCGCATTTTATTCTACTGTTATCTATTTTTTCTAGATTGTATACTTGTTTGTTATTTTCATCTGATGCGATGTCAATGTAGAACAGAATGGTAGTGGCTTCTTTTTGGCTCATGTCCTTGTTCGGTTAAGCTTTTTTTTATGACTCCCGTACCTGTACCGTGGTATAAACCTCTTAGCACGAATCGGAAGGTTTTTCGTTTTTTGGTCTAAATGTTTAATATTGTGTGTTTCTGGTATCGAGCTCCTTGATTAAAATTATCGAGCTCCTTGATTTTAAAGTGATTGACTTCAAACACTTTAAAATCAACAACATAACAATTGGACTTTGATTGTTGCATAGCTGGTAGTTTAAACAGTATATTTATCATTAGTGATTAGTTTAAGTAGATCATGGATACGTTGGATTACTCTTATATTGTACATAGTTATAGGAGGCGATTTTGGCGCATCTTATGTGCTGCTTTGCTTCTTTTTTTCTTTCTTCAATTATATTATTTTCTTCGGATAGCCCTCTAAAACTATTTTTTGTTTCTATTGGTTTCTCCAGCCAATAGTCATTTATTCTTGTTTGTTTCCTAGCAGTCGATAGTTCGGGACTTCTTAGGCGTTTTTTGTTTATCACTACAGTCCATTCTGATTGTGCTTGTTGTTAAGCCACTCATGAATCAATGATTAATGATAATGAATCAATGATTTGGGTCGTGATATTACATATTGGGCTGTATAACCGGCACGGGAGCGTAGAGCTGCGGGTTAGTCATTCGGTCGATGCGTACAAGCAAATTTCCGGCAATACACGTTTATTTATTATCGGTACTAATGATTTTCTTGTTGCGTGGGCTAACCTTGCTGTCAGATGTCATTCGCTGTCGTTTCAGACCGACCGGACGTTCGTGTTGATTCAATTGTGTATTCACTTCGAAAATTTTTTACGCGTTGTTATAGGTTATGTACAAATTGCCGGTTCGATATCCCAACAGACACTAGAAATAAAAAAAATTATACAAATGGGACAAGAACTACGTTTTCAAACAAATAAATGATTATGCGCAGCTACAAATAGGTTTAATTGAACAAAGTCGTTAAATTATCTCCCTAAAATACAGAAGTTAAAAGTTAATAATTTTTAACTTTTATTCTGATAAGCTCTCATTCGGTAAACTCAACCTATTTGAAGTCGAACAAACTAAAGTAGATAAAAAGCTTCCCTCCAGCTTCGCAACCTCGTTTTTATCGGTATTTGTTCGCTTAAAATTTTTAAGGGTCCAACTCTCTAAAGTGACTGCAACACTAACCTGTTGAATAACAGCACTAATAAGTAAAAAGAATTTATTACAGTCCAATACTCTCAAACCAACTTCTCTTATCTTTTCAATGCTAGAATATTTATTTTAAAATAATATTAATGATTTAACGTTTTTGTTTTAAATAATTATAAAAAATATTAAACATTCCTGTGCTATATCAAATAAAACTTAATGTACTTATTATATAAGCAATACGTTAATTAACATATGTACGAACCATGTAGCAGATCGTTCAGATAAGAATTTTCCAATGTATTGAAATACCCATTTGCAAACAGTTCTAAATAGTAATCAAGCCATTAAAATTAAGAAATAGCCATGTCAGTAGTCAAGTCTGCAAAACACTTTCATGTATTTCTGCTTAGTATTATCGTTGTCTTTATATTATACGCTCTGCCAATGCAATTGTAATTTGCGTTTTGAACTAAGCTAACTAGTATGCTACATGTTGACAGCTAGCGGACTTCTACAAAAGTACATGAGAACACAACTAAAGTTATGCAATATACACGTATCTAATATATACAATTATCTATTAATATATACAATATATACAATTATCTAGGCTGCCTACTTGAAGTGTTATTTGACAATCTATGTCAAACCTAGTTATACGAAAGGTACTATAGAAATTGTTAAAGAACTTTATGATTATATCTATTTTGCATTGAAAGGTGGGATATACAAAAGTGGAATACAGACGCAGATCCTACCATATTCAGCAATTTCAATAGAATTCTTATTAAGCACAGTAAGACAAGCATGGCGCATTGGATCATTACAAGTGGTGCTTTAAGTCAGTTCTGAGTGAGCCATCGTGTTGTTGAGTTTTGAAGACCTTGTACATTCTTATACTTTCTTTTCTCTAGCTTTGGATGAATCAACGGACATATCTGATGTTGCACAGTTAAACATTTTTGTAAGAGGAATTGATGATAATTTTAATGTCTTTGAAGAATTTGACAGCCTGGAGTCATTGCATGGTAGAACATAGTCAGACATATTTGAAAAAGTAAAATTATGCCTAGAAGATCCAAAATTAGACTGTAGCATACTCATCAGTGCGTGTACTGACGGAGCGCCATCAATTATAGGTAAAGTCAATGCCACTGTAACTTTGCTTGAACTTTTTTTAATCGTCCTGTACTAGAATGCCATTGCATTGTGCACTAAGAGGCACTGTGTGCCAAAACTTTAAATATGCAACATGTTATATTACCAGTTATGAAATGTGTGAATAAAATTAGAGCACGAGCATCCAACAGACGACAATTCAAAGAATATTGTGTATTGTTAGATTTGGAATATGGTGATCTTAACATTCATTGTGAAGTGTGCTGGCTTTCTAAAGAGCAGGTTCTGAGTAGGTTATGGAAATTGAAAAATACTGTTTCCAATTTTTTAGAACAGGAAAATGAACTACCTGATGAAAGAACCTTATTATTTGACAACAACTGGCCATTTGATGTGGCATTTTTAGTTGATATTACTAACTATCTCAATGATCTAAATCTAAAACTGCAAGGCAAGAATAAATTGTTTCCTAGTTTAGTAAATAGGATCAATTTATTTGAAATTAAGTTAAAACTGTTCATCTCTCAGTTAGAAAATGAGAATTTGAGTGAATTTTCATGCTTGAAAGAGCAGAGTGAATGTGCAGAGCATAATAGAAATTTAATCGAATATGTTGAAAAAATCAACATATGGCAAGGGAATATTTTCCCTTGCCATAGCAAAGTCGTTTTTATGATTTTGCTAAAAACGAAAACTGCATTCTTACCTTTATAAACCCATTTTCACTTAATGAACAAAATAATGCAGGTGCCTAGTAAAATATAAATAAAGTAAAACCAAACTTATTCTTAAAAATTAAATTTGGTGACCTTTGCCAGATCAAAATGCTTCTGACGTAATTAATTTCTGGCGTTCGTTACCATGTGATCATTTTCCAGAGCTAAGACAGTTTGCAAAAATTATATATCTTGCTTTGGAACGACATACAGATGTGAACAAGCGTTTTCATCAAAGAAATCTGTGATGAAAACGCTTGTTTTGTCTGAACTGGTCTCTCAAGAAATGGGGTTTGATGTGCAAAAGGTTGGCCACTCCTGCCCTACACAGTACTATTTGGTCTTTGTTTAAGTTTCCCCTAGATTTGACTTGTTGAATTTAGAATTTTTGGAATAAGAATTCCTCTTTGTGAGTTTTCATTGATATCTTCTCACGCAGAAGTAAGATCATGTTGCTACAAAACCACTTCTTCTATAAAACTTTCTACATCCCCCTGGTTTCCTTAAGCTCTTCTATTATAATAAATCCAAGCATATCTTATTTTATAGTTGTGTTGGCGATGATCGTCGATTTCTTTTTATCAACGTCTTTTTTCTTGCACTCATTGCAACTCTTACTCCCTTTGAGTCTTACGTTCCTTAAATATATATTTTACATAAATATATAATTTAAATGACATATTACTATTTCTACATTATTTCTAATTATAAGAAAAATTTACCGACATTTATAACTTCTAGAATGTTTACGAAATCAGGTTCTTAAGTTCGTTCGAAAATTCTATTAAGTATATTTTGTGGGACGTTGTTGTGAAAAATTGGGAATTACTTCAATTTTCATTCAGTAAATAATTTGAATAATTCATTAAAAGTAAACTACTTCACTTACACCCTAAACAATATGCAGATAATCTTAGATAATAATAGTGATTTCTAACCTCTACGTTCTCTGGGCAGCTCTTTGTAATATTTTGTTCATGTTTCCATGGAAACTATATAGAAACAGGTGAAACAATAACACGCTTAGATATATTCGTATATGTGATTTCTTCTGTTTTCTAATACCTTGCTGGTCTGTTTCTGTATGCCGTGCATGTTACGGTTTATATCACGTGTAAACTTGCTTCAGTGGTTTCGCGCAATTGGTTAGATACTTGAACTTTCTATTTCTGGTTTCTACGCTCGTATTATATTGTGTGATAAACCGATAGACTGAAATTGTAAACAACGACGAGAAAGAAGAAGAGAATCGACAAAAAGAAACTGTAAGACGGTTATAGAAATTAAGACGTAATGGCCAATGAAGTAATGGAAAATTTCCACCCCTGCTAAATTATGAGTTTCTATTTTGAAATTAACCACGATCGATACTGATTACTAACAATAAAATTCAATCAGATAAGCTGTTTCCACGGTCAGCTTTAAATTTACGACATAATTCGAATTTTACGAATTCGTTGCCACCCAATTAATACATAAATAAAATGAAATTAATTAGTTTACAAAATAACCAGAATGTCGTAATTAATAGTATTTTCTGCTGTTGCAGTAAAATATTCAAATTAGCCTCTAATAGTAGGCACGGTGCCTCTAATATTAGGTACCGTAAACCGGATTAACGTATGTTAGTATTAACCCGTATTCTTAACTCGTATTGTTAACCCGTATTATTAACCCGTATTATTAACCCATATTATTAACTTTTCTAGTTATTTAAATGTTAATAACCATTTATTAACATTTATTATAATAATCGACAGTCGCGACGTGAACGTCGAGAGGTGAATGTCGACGTCAACCGTTCCGATGCTCATATTCGAAGAGAACGGTGTCCTGCCGTGATTTTTATCCGAAAAACGGAGGAATGTAGGAGTAGTGAATGTGTACAAATGGATTCACACCCATCCGCAGTGAGCATCGGTGAGGTATGTTCAAATAGATTCATTTCATTGTCATTTTTGACAATTAACTAAAAAGCCAAGGACAAGTCACCTTTCGACACGTCGCGGCTCCGGTCTCCTTAAAAACCCATAATTAAGGTTCTTTGAGGAGATTGAATTAGCATCTGGGCTGGATCAGACTAGTCTAGCCCAGGTGTCACCACCATGTAGGGGCCTCTGGCCAGTATTGTGATAAGGTCACGAGGACTAGCGGATACGTTGACGCTGCCCGAAAGGGTGCCGCACATCCCTTGATGCGCAAAGCGCAGTTCTCGTGGAAACTCCCGACGTCAACGCGTCGCACCCACGAAAGTATCAGGATGTCGATGAAGGAAGCAGGTGAACGGCAAGGGCAGATGCTTCATTCCCGCCCTTATAGCCAAAAGCTCTCGCAACAATGGGGGTAGTTACGAGGGTGATCATCCCCCCACTTCCTGAGACACCGCGTTCGGAGAGGGCCTGGCACTTTGGAGTATTAGAACATATATGGAGAGAAACAACCTTAAACTAAACAAAAACAACGACGAACAAAACGAAACAAACACCATTGCTCAAAGCCGAAACACCGAAGAACCTCAACCAGAACAGAGAATACCACAAGATGAAGAGGGGGAGAAACTCGCACAAGCAAGGATCCTCATCGCTACCATGAGGGCGGCAGT
>JAWQRM010000380.1:0-23434 GCA_033557675.1 Coptodactyla brooksi
ATTAAATTTTTTAAACAAGATTGTTACGTATATAACCCTCGGGTCATTATGACCCAAAACTATTTAGATTTATTTCACTTTATGCAATTTTATTTTTAACACTAGTCATATGAATACTATAAATGTATTATAACTATATAGCACCCAAAAAGGTTATACATTCATACTGGTCGAATATGCAAATCTCTGGATGTCTGGGCATGTCTGTGCGTGCATACTAATGTACCATATAAATAGCGAACGCGGACAGCGCACTTCTGTTTCTTTATATGCAGTGTTGAATAAGTATCAGCATAAATAACAGATATAGATGCAAATGCATCCGACGATGAGAAATCCGAAGCAGACTATGATTCTTCAGATAATGACGTACTGCAAACAAATATTGTGGTTCCTGTGCAGTCAATACAGCCAAAGGTTATATATTGGGTGTTAGAACCTTTTCCCCAAAGTTTTGACGATAAGGTCGATCGTCAACAAAAGAGAGCAAGTGACAAATTAGCCCCTATGAGAGAGTTTTGGGAGAAGTGAATAGAAATCATGCCTAAATTGTATAATGTAAGTGACAATGTTACTATTGGCGAACAGCTTGTTGGCTTCAGCAAAATATGGCATCACAAAAATAAAAGAGCACGATGTAATCTGCGTCCACCAAACCGTGAGAATAAAAGAAGCATAACATGTTGTAAGTGTAATAAATATTTGTGTAAGATTCATGTGGTGTCTTATGGTTGCCAGTGTTAGGTATTAGGCAATAATTCGATGCTCATCAACATTTATTTTGTATTTTTTCTTGGTCTCATATTGTACTGGTCTTAAAATGGATGTTTGCATTTATGTACTGTAATAAAATCACAATATATTAATTTCGAGCTATTCTTTACAATTCTCCTGTACCTGCACACATCGGGTATGTATGACCCGAAGGACTACAAATATATAGTAAAACTAAGGAAACAGCAGGATTAAAAAATTCGAAAATGACTAGATATATGGTATTTTGTTTTAACCTAATAGTGGAGTGATGATTAGAGGTACATAGTTCACGTAATTCCGGATAGGTGGCGTTACCACCTGGTACGCTATCGAACTGCTAGAATAGAAATAACTATATGTCTATGTACAGGAGAAAGTATCCAATTGGTATTAGAGCAGAGCGTTGAACCTGCAGGTTTAAATCTTAAGTAAATATACCTCGTTAAAAGGTAGGTTAAACTTACAAAAATTGACTATAATAGATATAATAGCAATAACAATGTTTTATTGCAAATTGGATTGCTTTTCGGTATTAACTATATATATATATATATCTATAATCTTTGTATCTTTTCACTGTAACAACTAGAAGAAGTTATAATATAAACCAAGCATACGTCAGACCACGAGAGTGTGTCTCTGTAAAATATGAACCATATTCTAAGATTAAGGGATTTACATTACGATTACATCAGAAACATTTATTATTCACAATAAAATTGTGAATAATAATATAATATATGTTTTACTTCACCATATGTCGTAATTGTTACGCGTAACAAGTACAGTATTAAGTATTTAAATAGGACAATTAATGACAATTATTATTGAAATTTAGATTAACAGGAATTTCAAATGTAAATGACCCAATATTGAACAAGCTAGAATAACGATAAAAAAGAATTATTTCCAAGAAATCTAGAGAAAGTTATGCTCCGAAAGTGCGTTTTTAGACCACAACATTGGAGGGACAGCGGAGCTCGTCTGTCCATATATCGATCTGTGCGAATGTGAATACTCGCTCTTACACCGTTCAATTATATTTTATAGAAAAGATTGTACCAGTATGAAATGATTACAGCAAGGTTTTCAGAATTGTGATATATGTGGTTTCTTATATGCAGTTTCTTGAAAAAACAGTAGCTTGTATTTTAGTATATAAATAATAGATACTTTTACGATTATTAGTAACATAAATAACATTACAGATTTCTACTAAAATTTGATCTCTTCTTCAGTTATTTAAAAAAGTTAATGAATGATAGTCATTAACGAATATGAACTAAAATATTGCTATTAGCTGGCAATATTCACGGTTAAGATAATTGATTTAAATTAATTTAAAATTTGGTTAGATAGAGGTATTAACAAATGACAAACAAATTTATTATAGTCAACCGTAGCAAATAAAAATATGAACAAAGTTACCTTTCTCTAGTAAGTATCTCAACAATACCTCGAAATATAATAGATTTGCCGTAAAGAATAAAAATATGAAGAAAAATTACCTTTCTCTAGTATCTCAACAATACCACCAAATACAGCATCTACGAGGGTAGAATTACAATATCTAACATCTACTTTGATGTTAAAGGCAAAGCTTGAAATTTAAATGTTTGTATACAAACGTCCAAATGTTCAAATGTCTGTAATTATTGTTGAATCAAAACTAAACAAAGTTCGGAGCGATTATTTACTAGTTATATCACGCGTTTTTCAAAAATGTATTGAAAACCCACACTTGAAATTTTACAATAGTCAAAGTAAGAGAAAGTCATGTATGGTCTAATATTTATTAGTTAAAAAATTAAATGGCCGATACATGCCTCAGTACAACATTTATTAGTACTGAGACGTTATTTGTACGTTTTTTTTCATAATTTCTAATAATTCATTAAAACCTACGGGAAGAAAGTTGTTTCCCCGCTAATATTACTATTCTGTAAAACAGTTTGAGAATAATTCACATCAATCACTCAGATAGAAACGAACGAATAAATGAACGAGTAAACCGGAAATTACTTTTGAAAATATATCTATTAAATTGGAATAGTAAGAAACGTAGTGATTTAACTACTAGCTGGTTAAAATAGCTAAACTTACAGCAATCGTAATAAGCAAGTGATAGTTTATTATTAAAAGACAAACAATAATTATTAAAACAACTGTCTTAAACATATTAATTTATTTTGTCAAGGACAAAATCAATGTCAAGAACTAACATAATGTGTATTTCATGGAAATTTAATATTTGTGAAGCTACAAGTGTTAGTTTATTCACTCTTAAGTTCTGCAATATTTTGCTATGTAGGCAAAGATAAGTAACGAAATGCATCAATGTCAATCCCAAATTGAAAAGAAACGATTGAAATATTAGTTACATGTCACTTATATAAAATATACAAAAATCAGTCTACTTACCTTAAGAATTTGAAGTGCACTTACCTGTCAACTCTTCTTTTACATTTAAACTCCTTTATTACTTTAACTTAATTTATTGATTTTTTAGGACAACTACGTAAAAAATGAAGAGAACACTTTTAGAAAACATGTTTATTCATAGTATAAAAATCTGTCATATTATAAATGGTATAAAAATTCTACATACATAAGGCACTGTACAATGGCAATAAACATTATCGTATAAAAATACGAAGAAATGGAGACTTTCTTCATTGACTAGAGACTATTTTTATATTTACCTCTTTCGCGTGCGTCTGTACACTCGTTTAGTTATAGTAAGAAGAATAATAGTAATAAAATAAAAATGAAAATAAAAAATGACCAGAATCATTCATCATTATAACCGGACGCACACATTTTATGTACAAGGAAAAGAAAACAATATTAAGATGGCAAAAAAGTAAGCTTAAACATTTTAAGCATTTTTGTCATCCTGATATTAGAAAAATACAATACTAAATACTATAGCAATAAAATAATAATGGTAGTAATAATAATCTAATATTTTATAACTAGTCACTATGTACAAGACACGTTTTAAATTCGAGGATGCAATATATTAAATTTGTTTTTTTTATTTACAAAAATTATAGGTATGTTATTGTTGGTACTATGTACAAAATAGGGAAACTATATCTTTTTGTTGCGTATTATTTTGAGTTTATAAATGTTCAGAAATATTGTCGTTTTTTCAGTCTATACGGTATAAGGTACATCATATTTTAGCATAACAAAAAATATTATTCTATGTTATGGTTGCTTTTTAAGGCACTTTGATGATTTATATTGAAATAAAATTAATAAATATTGTGAAATATGAATATGATGATAAATTTAATGAATTCAAGAATAGAATAAATTACTTTTAACAGGAACAAATTCACGATGTTTAATACATTTTTTCTGGTTTTATTTGTATTATCGTTCCACTACAACCGCTCTCGTTGTGTTTGGTTAAAAGAGACATCCTCGAAAACGTTTTACTGCACGTTTGACATGAATACTTTTTAACGTCCGAGTGCGTTTGTAAGTGGGCCCTCAAATTCGATCTATCCGCAAAAGCTCTGTTACAATAAGTGCAAGAAAACGGCTTTTCACCAGTATGAGTTCTAATGTGCCCTTGTAAAAGCCAAGGTCTCGAAAAAGCTTTTCCGCAAATGTCACACTTACATGGTAGGGTGTGTGTCCTGATGTGCATTTTCAGCGCTCCTAGCGAAAAATATACTTTCTCGCAGTATTTACAGCTAAAGGATTTTCTCGGTCCCTCGCCCGCCGCACAATGAAATTGTCGATGTTTTGACAACCCAGAAAAAGTCGAGTAGCTCTTTCCACAGTCTTGACACTGATGGCGGACCCCTTGTCTACGTTTTTCTGACAGATCTTCGGGAACAACCGGTGGTGGCGATGTCGTTGACGAGTTAGGACTCAAAGAAGCTTGATCGATGGAGTACACGTTGGGTCTTAAAGGCAAAGGAGCTATTGGTTGCTGGTGATGTGGCGGTGATAGTGAAGAGTCGCTGTTATATGAAGAATTTGTCGGAGACATCGAAATGTATTCGTGATGATACTGATGGTATGGTATAAAATGATAATTTGGGGGATAGATTGGAGCAGCGCTTATGCTTCGATGCCAGGTCTGCGGAGCGTATTCAGGGCTGATTGGCGTTGGATACAGAGGTTCCGTCTTCAGTGGTGGATATACATAATGAGGAGGTGATGGCATCGATGGCGATATTGGAGCTGGTGATGTTGATGGACTCGAATGCGGGCTTGATATTATTGACGATGTGGATGCGGGAGATTTGGAATATCTCGAAATGCTGAGGTCTTCTGGCTTGGTGCTTAAGTTTTCAGGTTCATCTAGAAAGAAAGGAGGGAAGCTATTAGTTTTACTCTCGAGAGATCAAGTGGTTTACAAAGCAATCCTATGTATTTTAATAAATATTAATCTACCTGAGGAGGACGACAACGATGCATTATCCTCTTCCTGGATCAGATGATAAGGCCTCTTCTTCAAAGGACAATTTCTGTAGTTCTTGTTCATGATGGTCACAGGCATCTTCAAACACTCAATAAACAATTGCCACAAAAAAGTAAATCCAGTAAGTTTCCCGACACAGACAAAATAGACACTGTTCTTCGAAAAAATTTTTTAAACACGAACTAACCGATTAAACTCAGTATAACTCTGGTTAACTATTGCTGATGTTCACTGCTTCGAGGCAGGCGAACTTCTGGTTTGGCTCGGCGAGTTTCCCTGCTAATAAGTGAGCACACCAGGTGTAGCACGTGCTCGTGAGCCAATGGCGCGACGGTCTGCCTTTGAGAGCTACCAATCGTGGAATGGTGGTGGGGGAAACAGGCAGGTGTGAATGTTGGTTGCGGTACCGTATAGAGACGAGGCAGGAGGCAGCGAAAAGTGTATTGTCTAGAGTTAGACGATACGATATGGAGCGCTATGGAAGAAATTTACGATTAATTACAAAAGAAATGTTTGCTTATTAGATATTTTCAAAATTTATTTTATTTTTTTACAAAATCTAATGTCAAGTTATCACTACTAAACACGATTTTTATTTACTTACTTCTCTGATTGTTTTATTTGTTTCATTAAATTCTAAATTAAATAAGGTATTAAGATTGTACATAATGGTGATGGTATAGGAATCTGGGATGCTACTACAGCTAGAGAAGCGATTAATTGGTGAAAGATTTACGTACAACCGTAAATATAGTTTTATTTCGTGTATTTCTTCTTTTTTGTTAATAAAATATTCGTGGCTTACAAGATATTTGGAAAAAACTGACTTATTTTTTAACTTTTCGAATCCCACCCAACTCTCTAGTTATTGGTTTTGGAAAAAAAACTGTATGCACTAGTTGTAGGTAATTAAGTTTTTAATAACATAGTCTAGTTATGCTTTTTTGCAACCTGTCATCTTGGATTTTGTTAAAAAAATGTCCTTTTAATAATTAGTAATATTTCCAGCTTGAATTAGTAATTGGCTTAATCTGAAGTTTTAATTTTACAAGTAAAGCAATACAAAAATCAGGATAACTCCTTTATTCTTCAAAATAACAGTGATATAATGGTTGTGTTACCTTCACAATTATTAAAAATGCCTCTATCTTCGAACAACACCCGACTATGATTACCATTAAATAAAAGCAAGTTTATGCTTAAAATGTCAGGTGACTGAAATTCTCTTGAGTACTGTTATTAAAAAAATTAATTATCTACAAAATTTCTCTTTGTAATAATCTAATTCACAAAACCGCTATGTTTAGTTATAATAGCGAACAATATTCAACTATAAAACTGTTATTAGTATTAATCTTCTTAATATTAATATTAATGATTTTATTATATAAAAAATGGTGCTTGTATAATTTTATTGAAATATTGTCAAAATAAGTAATATCTTGACGAAACGTGTGCACTGACAGACAACAAGTTATTGTAGAATTTCAAATGAATTAGAATTTCAATCTTAATTCTACAATAAGAAGAAATGCGTCTATCATTGTATTAGTTGATAGATCATTGTTATTGTCTAGCAACGTGTTGCGAATACAGCTTTTTCCTATGTTCCCACAATTATAGTCTTCCAAATAACTTTATTTAACAAATTTATCGCTCTAGTCTAATCTATCGATCCCTAGTTTAAGTGGCATTATCGTAGAGGAATGAAGGCCAGGAAGCATACTATTCAATTAAAGTATTGGTAATACTTCAACTCTTGTTGAAGGCAAGCCGCTTTATTACGCTTATTGTAGTAAAACATTTTCTAGTATATTTAAAAAAAAACGTAATGTAAGCCAGTTGTACTATGGCGATAATATAGAACAAATCAGAGAAAATGTACTAAAGTTCCCAAATTTGCCCCTTCTAAAATTGATTTATTACAATGTCTCTTATTTTTTTCACAATGAATTATGAATAGCATTTTATGCCATGCTGAAATATATAGGTAATGTATATCTTATTATTCGTATAGACCAAGAAAACCGTAATGTCAATATTTCTGAAACCTATAAACTTTAAATAACATACAGTAAGATGTTTCCTATTTTGTGGTTACAAGCAACAATAATATGTAATACCAATAATCTTTTACGTCGAAAGCACGTTTAATATAATCGAATCTAAATAGTGTTCTGTTACTAGTTACAAATTAGACTGACATTACTATTTCATTACTATAATATTTAGTACTTTATTTTTCTAATATCAGGATGGTAAAAAAACTAGCAATATTAAGTTGATTTTGAAACTGAATCTTAATAATTTATAGAAAGCAATTAAATGGTTGAATTTAAAATAAAAATTGGAAGGTAAGTACAATCGAAAGTCTACAAGTAATTACAATTATTGCGATCATAATTATACGAATCCAGAAAAAATCATATCTGTATTTTAGAAAACAATTTCTATTTGTTGAAACCATTTTTATAAAATAGCACACCAAAATATATTTTCTAATTAAATTTGAATCCTTTTCACGTATATATTGTAATATATTGTACTTATATTGTCTTACTGTTCATTGTAATTTTTCATCTTCATATCTATTTTAAAATTTAATAACAATCTTATTGCATTACAAATGACCAAGGGAAATTTTTCTAATCTCTGAAAGTTGACTCATGTTGTTCACATGAACCTTTTTAAAATTGGGGATAATTATTGTTTGTTTATAAAGTGCAATGAAAGCAATGCAATTGGCCCGATTAAAATCCACACATCAACTTGTATTGAAGAGCTAAAAGGTTGAACGTTATAATCATTCTCAAAAAATCGAGAACGCGATTAATTTTTTCTACCATTTCCTATTATCGATTAAATTTCCTACTATACATCATCTACATAAAATGAAAAACAACAATGTATTGCTCATAACAATAATAATGTTTTAAGAGCAAACTTTAATCATGTTATTGTACTCCATTGCTTTCAGAAGGTCAGGTACAAAGTAGCTAATTATCCCCTAATATATTTACAAATTTTCCACCATCATACCCTAATTATTTTGTTTACGTCAATATTATTTGACTAACGTGTTTTCAAGCTTTGTAATGTTTTCTCAAAACATTTCTCTGGGCAAAAGGAACGTAGGTAAATGGTGTCAAATTCTTCGTTAGGTAAATAAGTACAGGGAATGGTGATTGTGAAATCCAATCGCATTAGTTAATCTGAAATACATTTAGTTCACATGAGAAGAAAATCAACGTAGTCCAAAAATTTTCTAATAATCCCTTAAGTTCACTGACACTGTATAATTTCTCTGTAACCATTATTATTTACTCTATAATTTTGTTGACTATCACATTACGAAATCGCTGTATAATGAGAACTTGCGTCAAACAGCAGATCGATTCAGATGTTACACGTGATTATGTTTCTTTAACAGCTATGAGCTTTTGATACCGACACCGTTGTTAAATATCAAATGACAGCTATAGTAAGAGTGCACCTTTGCTTGAAGCAGATGTGTGTATATGGGGTGCTGGTAAGCAAGAAAAATCAGTTAGTTCGATACCCAAAACGAGACATCTGGTAGCGTAAGTTGTACACCTGATCAGACTATTCTGGGTGACAGGAACAAACTTGATAGACATATCAAAACTGAAGCTGCAGACAAGGGAATTTAAATCCCACAGTAATAAGGTGAAATGAATGTAAAATGAAGATTTTGTTTTCATTACTTAGTTTTTTGAATAAAATATTTCAAGGAGAACTCGGTTTAACGTTAGAAAACGATAGAATTGTGTGATATATTCTATTTTCAAGAGAGAAGGTACGAAGGCACGCGAGTAGCAGATGTGCGTTCGAGACCGTTACAGAGCACCCTTCGATGAACAGAAGGGCGAGCGCCCCTCGCCCCTCAGCTGGGTAAAGGCAGGGTGCCATACCGACCAGTGCGGTGTGCAATGTGCAAAAATGCACCTTTCGAAAACCAGTACCTAGGGCTTTGTGTTACTATTTTTATTTCGGTCCTCGTCGCCCAGAAAGATTTTAATCATTATTCGGGGTTGGTTTGCTTTTCAACCTGGCCCAGTGATTTAAGGTACGCATTGAATGAGGGTAGACGAAACCGGAAATAACTATTTTTATAAAGAAGTCTTAAGGAAGCAAGAAATAAAAGAAATTGATTAAAAACCTATTTTAAATATTATTAATCCTGCCTTTCTATTTCTTAATTCAAGGCCATTAAACTCTACCTTGTTATTTAAAATGAATTCGGTAGGTTCGCATGTTTATATATATCAAGTTAAAGTTTGGTCAAATTATAAGTAACAGCCTACATTTTACGAGGAAGGAATTGATAAACTGCCAGGAAGATGGGCGAAGGTCATATATATTAGTGTCGAATACCTAATAAATTAATATAATTTTATTGTTTAATGAAAACAACATAAATGTCTGATAAAAAATGGTAGTTACTTATGACTCGACCTAATATACATTCATAATATTTTATTTAAATTAGTATTTTTTATACTATACGTTTATTACAAGTACTTTCAAAATAAGATATTTTATTTATAATATAATAAGACCACTTATTCATATACTATATAATAATTCAATTCTATCAACATTTGTTGTTAAGAGCTAAAGTAAGGCTGAAACTAGCTGCATATGCTAAAATGATTTATTTTATTTCGTTTTATAGACAAATCTATACAAGATGCAAAACACCTTGATCCCCCGATTAAACTGTGTATGCATCGTGTTTAAAATGATGTTTATCTTAAATAGTACATACCCTTAAACAATAATCTTGGAAAATATGATCAATTTATTTTCTAAACAATGTTTTTCTAGGTTGGTTTGTTATGATTCTTTGTACACAAATGATACAGGTCTCCAGGCGGGCCGTAGTGATGATGAAAACATCAACAATCGATTACAACGTCGAAAAAGTACAAATTCAGTTTTTTTCGGATGTTTTGAGCATGAAAAATTTGTTGCACAGAAGTTGCTGAATGAACTCAAGGACGATCCAAAACTGTTCTAAGTGGGAACAATCTAAACATCCTGAGTAGCCAAGACCGAAAGTAGCTCATAAAGGTCGAACGAATGTGAAGGTTCTACTCGCAGTTTTTTTCGATTTCAACAGAGACAATGTCTTTGTTTGTCGGTTCCGATGATGCTGACATGGTCGGCGTAACGAGCGTCAAGCAAATAAACTTTTCTGTTTTGGTATAGTGGTGGCGCTGTTTAACTTCATTAACTTCTATAACTGTGACACTTCATTTCTTGTTAACAATATTCCTTTAACTCTTGTTTTCTAGCCGCCTCTTGATAGGCGAAAGGCTATATGTCGATTTTCCGTCAAAAATTGCTTTCGATGTGGATCATAATGAGGCATTGCGACAGCTACCATAGACATCACCAAAGCGTTTGCTTTTACATATCCTACGACACTCTTATTCATTTAACAGTATACGATAAGAACGTTTAGTTTGCGTTAAGTAGAATTATTTCTTGTCAATATGAACATATTTATGGAAATCTTCGAAATATCCATCTGGCCTTACTTTTGAGAAGCAAAATGATAGCCTAGCTATTCATTTTGAGCTATTAAGAGAAGCTTAACTGTAGAAGATATGCGGTTAAAATAGTTCAGTCGCTTAAATAGATCCTCGACGATTGAGGGGAATGTTTTGACGATTGAGGGGAACACTTTTTCAAAACTAGAAGTGTACCGATTTGATGATAGTAATAAATTTATAAACTACATTTTCAACGTGTGCTTTTCTTAATGCTTTTGAGATGTTTGCAGCTTACATCTCTACTTACATCTCTACTTAAGATGTTTGCAGCAAATCTTGTGACCACATATCTTGTAGCACTTATTTATATATGCTTTTGCCGCTTCCAATGCAAACTTGTTCGTTTGCATTAGCAGCAACAAAGATTTCGACCATTTACTATAAACCACTCGATGACATCAAAAGAACATATCAACATATCAATGACTTTACAACAATTTCCAATTTGGTAAGACCAGTTTATATCTTATAACATGCAGATAATTGGTAGTCTCCAATTATATCGCTCGTATAGCTATATAAAGGGTTTGGTTTAACACAATCAACTAAATACTTTATGAAGTCTTCGCCTTTCTGAAGATATATTAAAAAAATCGTGATTTGAAACTATGTTTCTTTCTTAATTTTTAATCGTAACATCCGCAATACTCTACACCGCAGTACGTTTAGCTTACAAATAAACAGTTTTCTGTGTAATTCTATGTCAAGAAACGCAACAAGTCCTTCTATTCATAACACGCAATTTGAATACATCCCTTTATACGCGTAGATACCGTTCGTATGTGGAAAGTCGCACATGTGTACAATATGTAAGACCTGCCTTGTCAATCCAAGTTAAATATTGATCAGGCGCAGTTTTTTCACACAGAGACGTATATTTTTCGATAATAATTGGAACATTCATACCGAAGGACGGGTTCTTTATCGATATGTAAACTAACCCAGTAAGGAAAATGGAATACTCACAAGTCGAGGTGAGTTAAAGGTGTCTTTTTTTGACAAATCCGTTGCGACTTATTTGCGTACGATAAGAAAAACGGAAACGGTGAAAAAATATGTACTTCTATGTGTATGTTTGTTAGCAAGGTGTGACCGGATTGATTTGCAATTTTATCGAGGAGATTATCGAAGTGTTTACATTATTACTACCTACTTCATATGAACGGTCTTTAGTAACGGGTTGGTAACGAAATAGAAATAGGTATTATTGACGTAATTTTATTTTAATATGAGCTGGAAATTTCCTTATTATTACAGAACAAATTGAAGCTGTAATAGGTACCTACAAATGAACCATACTAATTTTTGGCATCTGTCTTAGCAAACACGATACATCGTAAACTAAAATTACCTTTCGACTTGTCAGTTCGATTCGCCAACTTTCTATGTGGGTTATAATGCAAGTTCAGACTCAACTCTTTCTTGTTCGCTACATTATTTGCAAAATTAATAATTTTAAGCAATAATAATTCTGATATCCTGACCCAAACATATTTAAAATACCGTTCAAAAGTTTCGAAAGCTTTTCATTTGAAGACACCAACTTGAAGCTAAGTACAGATATTCAAGAAATCTGAGCTACTCTCAACAAGCACATATTTGGGTTCTATTAAATGCTCCACAACTACCGACGATTGCTAATTTTAGTTTGTAGCATTGGGATTGTCTATAAAAGAATAACGAGAACTGTTCATTTTCCCATATTATTTATCGATCTGCCCCATAATCAACAAACGAATTTATAAAGCCGGTATACATTTCAAAGCAGGGCAGCGTACAGACTGTACCAACCTGATGTTCCGGAACTTGAAACTCCTTGCCATAAAACATCCGGTTTTCAACCTATCCTGCTTCTTACTTTTAGCGTACCTATACGTATGTACTCACAGAGAACATGATGAAAATGCACGTGTGCTTACTTTAAATAACAATCGACTGTTGGTAATTCAAAGCGGATGTCGCGTAAGCAGAGATTTTCTATTGACAGAAGGGCACTACCTGGATTTTAAAGAATAATGGTTGTTGAATTTTATGGATGCAAATTACATGAATCTTAAGCTGCCTTATATAAGTATAAATGGTTACAATTACAAGTTAATCAAACTGCCTATTCTAATGCTTTGAAACAATATAGACTTATCTGCTAACCAAATAATAAATAACAATAAGGTATATGAAGTAATGAATAGATTTGTGTATATCTATATGTCGGGGTTCTAGAATTTCATTTACAAGCGATATATCCATTATTCGAGAAGATAGAACGACCTCTAATTACCCATTTGAAACTGTGCGTTTGTTGATCATCAAACAACCCCTATCATGGATTTTTGATTTCTCGGAGCTATTGCACAATTTAATTGCGCATTTGAAAGTGTAACTTTTACATAGTTTTTATTCTGTGAATAAAATTTCGATCTTGATTATGAGTGTTGCTCTGGTCACCCGACCGAGATAGATCCGAGTGTTGTAAAGGATGTCGTCGATCAAAATCATACTAATCAGTGCGAGGGATTGCCATGGCACTTGATCTATCCCATACAAGGGTAGAAAGTTATTTGTGTAAGTTTGGTTACGTTTAAGCATGGATACGATTTGGTGCACCAACTCAAAGGAAGCAACCCGGTTTTGAAGGGGTTGGTTACGGAGTTGGTTATGAAGGATGAAAAATGGATTATCTACGATAATCATGTTCGTAAAAGTTAATGAAGCTGTTGGAAAGGTAGTAAAGAGGCATAGAAAATGATACATTATTTTATTCCACACAATTTGTGTTTTATTCCAAAACCGAACGAACTTATTTGCCAACCCAATAAAACATTTATGTGATTTCCCTTAGTTGTCAAATGATTGTAATTTGTTTGTACCTGTCATGCGTTTATAGTAGGGAACAACCTTTGGACAACTTCAGGCGTACAGTTTTGCACAATTTAGGCGTACAGTTAGGCAGTTTTGATTTTTGTGGAAGCAGATCTATCCTACAAGATTTTATAGTTTCCGCGTCATTTAATTTTAACTGTATTAGTCTCATTAAGTATGTTTCATGTTTTCTCAGTACGGGATTCCCAGCAACTCCAGATCTTGTTTTACTGCCTGAATCCATGTAGTTCGAGGTCTACCCCTGCCTCTTCTCCCGATCACTCCCCTTGTTAGGAAGAGGAGTGAAGATAGGAAGAGAAGATAAGAAGAAGTGGAGACAAATATGTAATCAAACCATGGGCCTCTAAGGCCTCTTGAGCTGTATATGTATGTATGTATGTTTTCTCATAATCTGCAAACATATTTTGAATAAGGACGAATTTTCCACCATATATTTTTTTCAATAATAGTAACATTTGCAAGCGATCTAAGAAATATCTATTTTACATTTTTATCCATATTTGTTGTCTATCTCTGTGTTTCCTTCCTATTTGTTTAAACTCAAACAAGCTATAGAAAGAAAACGACTGATATAAAGAAGATATTTAAGATTCAACTGAACTTATACCATTTGTAAGGGAAGAAATTCCTAAGTATTATTTCTAAGAACATCGAAGTTAGTTTTTTCCCTGTTCGAAAATGTTTTCCTTTTCACTTCTTCTAGTGAATTAACAGATAAGATTAAGAACCGTATAAGACGAACAAATAGTCTCATCTTTAGGTTTGTATTCTACTTTCTGTACACGTAATCTTATTATATCATTTATATGCAATATTATTAGTATTGCTATTCGTAACTACCAGTATCCTTGCAAGCATAACTCCCTATTAGCTTTGACTACTAAAAACTAGTCCTTAATCAGGACCTGTTCGCTCGCTCCAAAGGCTTTTCATATTATAATTCTTTTGCGCCTCAGTCGCCAGTTGTTGATTTTTGGTACTTATACTGTAGTAAGTATATATGAATGCAAATTCGGTATTGCGGGCATGACCACCTGTGTGTGCAGCTCATTCGTCGCTCGAACTGTTATTGGGTCGTTTTTCATCATTACCGCCTTTATGTGGCGAAACACGCCTTTGCTCCTCTTTTACTACGGGTCGATTTATTTGACGGCGTTACAGTTGTATTTGGTAATGTTATCGTCCCGAGCTGCCCATTTTATCACTTGGCGGTCCCCTTATGGTTTGGATATGCGTCGATTCAACAGGAACAGGTTTTTGAATGTACGGAGAATACACGAGCAAGTGTACACTACTTACAAGAACGTAGAATGATAGTTTATTGAAGTTTGTATTTGTTAAAACCCACGATTTTTACAAATTTATTTTATTAGTTTGTCGCACCTGCCGAATTGTATTAAAATTCGGATGCTATCAGAAGAGAGCTCGAGAGACTACGTCCCTCGCCTTTCGGGCTGTGGATTTAATATTTCTCCCTCACGGATAAAGCTCTATTACAATCCCTTGTTGTTTAAATAACTATTAAGTAATACTTTATTGCTATAAAATAATATTAAACCAAGAAAATAAAAAATCCGACATTTGATAAAAGATTTGGATAAAAGAAAGAGATGCATTGCTCCTTAGTGCAATTCTTGACGTTAATATGGTAGACAAAAAGAGACAAGGCGTAGTAAGAAAACCGGATACAGTCCTTAATTATGGAAAAAATGGACGGTATTGACAGAAGCATAATGGAACAATTCCATCGTATTCACTTACTTTATATAGTTTTCGCAACGGATAACTAAACGTCTTAAATTTTTAAATAACTTAAATTATTTAAGTACAAAAACTGCTTGTGATACAAAGAGATTATTTGCAGAACGTACCATGAAATCGTTCCTATTGATATATAACAATCTAACAAAACACAGAAAAGAATACTGAGATGCTAAAAAGGCATATGCTTTGATAAAAGAATTAATGAATAATCTCCACATAAGACAACGGGAATTTAAATACACAAAAGGAGTGTATTTCACGAACAGGAATCTATTTGATGAACAGAGTGTATTTCTTTCGACGGTTTTAAATGGAAACTCTCTATTGCCTGATAGATATCTCAAATCTAATATATGTAAGTGTATGAAGCTATTCTTCGAAGTTGTTAATTGAAGAAAACCGCAATTCGATACCTGTAACCGACATCGACATCTCCACGCAAATTCAAATTGTACTGATTTTTAAACATCTTAAGCTGTTTAGTAGTCAGGCCAGGGCTTTCAGAAATGTCCACGTTCCACGTGACCGCAACTGATTAGGCAACCTAACTTGCAGTATACTAATGATTAAAATAAAACACCCTAACTGTCACAATTGAGAAAGTCAGCGGCGTAAAAAAATTAATTTACTATTAAGTAAGAGGAAAATAAATATTCATTATTATCAAAATGTATTAACATTAAGTCCTATACTATTAAACTAGCGAAAATTGTATATTCGTTAACTATAAAAGCTCTCTGCATTTGCTGTGACTAACCTAAAACATTAAGTTGAAATTCAATTTGATTGAGATGGTCTGATTTACTGTTGTTTATTAAATTTTTAGTAGGTATTTTTAGTAGGGGTTTTCCATGAATTTGTAGGATCTCTTTCACATCTTCAGAATTTTATTTACTTACAGAAGTAGAAACTGCAATCATAATAGGTGCTCAAAATGGCCACCTTGTCTTTCTAAGCATTCTTACTCTACGCTTCACACTCTCAAAACCGTTTTCAATATAATTTGGTGTTATGCTATATATATCTTGCATAATTGCTGCTTTCAACAGCCGATTCAGAAGTATATCATTTTTAATGCGCCCAAATAAATCTAATTCTTGTGGAGTAAGATCTGGACGAGGAGACAACAAACCTCAACGAATTACACGGTGCCCATAAAATTCTTCTAAATATCTTAAACTTGCATGTGCAGGGTGTGGTGTATTTCCATCTTGTTGAAAATAGCCAATTTGAGTTGATCGTCATGCATTTCGACTATTGCTTGTTGCAAAATGACACGAATGATCCTTTTACTTGAAATCCAATCTTCCGAGGATGTGGAGGTGTTTCAATTAAGTAATGCGAATCTCTACTGCCCACAGAGAATCGTCATGAAAAAAGTCAACGTATGTTCAATAAATTATTATTATCGTTCAGATGTTCGTTGAACCACTGATAGTATTGATTATCAGCGCCGATTGATTATAGTCAGGTGGATGCAACTGCTGAATAGCAGACATTTTGTAAGATTTCATTTGCAGGTTCTGCTTTAATGCCTTGTGAACAGTGCCACTGAACAAACCTAGGAAAGAATTATAGTATTAATCAAATATCTAATTAGATAGGCAATTCACTTTTTAGAAATTAAAAAAATCTGTTGAAAATAAGTATTAAAGATTGAAATCAGGAATAAAAAAAATCTAGTGAGAATCAACATTATGATTGTCTCAGTTTAAGACTGACAGTAACTTTATCTTTATTAATTTAATTTTATGTAACTATTTCTATTTAATTTAACGGGTAGTCTTACACAGTGTAAAAATGAAATAAATTTTTTTGAATGTCTAAAGAGTCCTGTATTATTATTGTTTACAAATTTACATCAAGGTAAACCTCATACACTTACTCATATTAGCAATATATGGTAAATATACTGTTACGGTTAGCATTTACCAAAGAAACCTTTATTATTTTAAATTGCTTTTAAGTGATTTAACATTGATCTAATAAATTTCAATTTCAACATCTTCTGTTAAAACAGTTGGTCTTCCTGTCGACTTTCCCTTACAAATTGAGTGTTTGGTTTCATATCGTTTAATAAGTACTGCCCTGTGATTCTTAAAAACATCATATGCAGAGTTAGCACCAAGAGAATCTTAAAAAACTGTTCGATGCAACATTGCAGTGAATAAGTTAAATTTTCATCAGGATTAGGAGTTTATGCAAGTGTGTCGTTAATGTGAATGCATCTTGTTCCAGTGACACCATTTTCCAGTAGTTCAGCTTACTTCAAAATTTTAATTAGTTTAAAACCTCACTTGAAAATATATTTTTAATTTACTTCGAAGCGCCCACGTGATCTTGCAGTTCTAAAAGGACTATTTGTTTGATATTGACTAAACAGATGATACAGTTCTAATTAACAATTAGTAATAAATTACAGCAAAGACTTTGAAACAAATATTTAGTTCACGAAAGTATAATTCACGCCTATGTTTGAAATGTTACTTTGACCTGATTACTATGACCTGGTTACTTTTTAGTGACATACACAACAATATTATAATACTACCAAACTACCATAAACAAATTCTTAGAATAGAAATCTGCATTTCTGAAATAAATAATTCTGATATTTCTGAAAGCCCGCTGTTTTACTAATAATAGTTTAGTTGTATTCTAGTCGTGAGCTATTTATAGTTTGTGATACCTAACAAAAAATACTTTTTAGCATAGATTATGAGGTAATTGGCAATTGGCATTAATTATGAAGTCATTTATTCATGTGAATTTATTCGTTCGAGTCTCGAATGGAACAAACAAGAGAATGATATTCTGAAGAGTTAGTGGACCACTTCGTGGTTCAGTGGTAACAGTAATTGGCATGAAACTTGAGGCCGCAGTAAGTAGTTAATTCCATAGTCATTTATTGTTTACTGTTACGAATACTTTTAAAGATATAAAGACCTTGCTGTGATCCAACAAGAGCGTGCTTTTCCAGTATGCTTTTTCAGTTTAAGTGAAGAACAAATTTGTTTAAAACATTTTTTGAACCCTTGAATAGATCTATTTTACCAGTTCTAAACAATTTTTCTTTTCTCTGGCTAACTAAATTAATGGTAAAACCTAAAGTAAAGACTCGAATATTGAAAATATCTTGTAATCGCCTATACATTTTTTACGAAAATCGGGGTATTAATATAATAAGAAAATGGGGGTTTTAATCTATGAGGGTTTTACGTAGTTATGCAATGTAAGTAACAAGAATGATAAACATTTTAATTTTACTAGAACACAGTTAGCAAACTAGAAGAAAGTTTGCATTTTAAAAATTATATTTCTGTTAAACCCTACCAAAAAAGGAAGCGATAAAGACAATGTCTCGTACAACGTACGATGACTAATACACAAATGTTGTGTACTAGTTGTGCACAACATTTTAGTCTATACTGTAGATATTATTCAAGCTTTTGTAGATGCTTTTAAGCCCATGAAACTAGAAATAAAACTGTGCTAAGATTTAGCAAAAGCTGTACAAGTCACCGTACGGGTGACTTAGGGCTTGCTTCATCTGCTTCTAATATAATTAATTTCTCTTACTAGAACTTTTTCTTGAAAAATATTCGAGAAAGTTCTGACTTCGTTGACGAATAAATTCCTTAACAAATTAGCTGGTTTGCAGACTTGTTTTATACAGTTCTAATAATTCCTATGTATAATAGAAATAGATTAAGATTAAATTTTAATACACAGAAATAGATTAAATTTTGTAGGAATGAATTATTGCTGTTAATCTTTTCTCACAAATTACTCATAGTACACCATCTTTTAAAGTAATGTACCTATTTAAAAAGAGCAAACAGTTTTTGAAAGAAACTTCAAACTTCGTTGGTTTTAATTAGGCACCGTAGGTATTATCAGTGAATTTGAAAATCAAAGCATGCTCATTGTTTAGGTATTTCCCATACAACTAAACGCCATAATATAACAAAGTACAACGTAAACACGGCGTTAATCATACCAGATAATAATCGTAAGTCATGCGATTTATTAGTGGGGAACGGGACAAAGTGGTAAAGTACTTCAACGCACGCTAACCACAAGTTCCTTTGATAAATATTGCAGGTACTTATCTGCTGTAGTCGAAACTAGTTTGGGTTTTCTGTCCGCACAGTTTATTTGTCGACAGCTTTATAGGCCTGGTTGCATACAAATAAGCAAACAAAGGATAGTTAGATAATACAATAGCAATAAATCTGACAGGTTCAATAATAACTAATCTAGTAAGTTACGTAATAATTTTTCCATTATTTTTAAAATCAAATTTAGCAAGTTAAAATTATGATTATAACTATAATTATGATTAAATTATGATTAAAATTATGTCAAGTTGGGATTGGTTATCATGCAACGTCAAAGAGCAAAAAAACACAGAAAGGGTGTAAGGAAGAACCGAGGCAACTCCGATCAAAGCAGCACAGTGGTTTACTTGGATCTAGAGCACCTGGCAGCCAGTCCAGGTCGGCAACTCCAAGGGAGCACACCTGGTCTAGAAGGCCGGACAGGCTGGTAGCACACAACACCCTTGATTTAATAAGTAGTTTTTTTGTCGTCCTTAATCGGCCCCACTTATTTTCGTGTTACGCGGCTTCTTCCCTTTCCCACCCAAGTTTATTTGCATGTTTATCGTTGTTTGGAGCTGTGCATTCGATGCACGAACTTAAATAACTAATTTATGTTAATACGAGGAAACTATTTTCGTGAAAAAAGGCATAGCAGACGTTGTGTGAGACAACTCGATCACTAGTTGGTTGAAGGGATTCGTTATGATATGCTTTCTAATTAATAAAAGATAAGTACGCGTGAAAAGAGGATGTGACATTGGTTCATATCGTTTCCTGGTAGAGATAAAAATCAATGCTGTAAATTGTACTTAACAAATTTTCTGGGTAACAAACTTCTGGGTAACAAAATTTCATATTACAAACGGCCAGTATCAATAGGAAATTAGAAGGGCAGCGCAATTTTATTTAAACAATCGAACTTCTTGAAAATATGTGAATATTTAAAAATATTTTATAAGTTAAATAATAAACAGGACATCTATAATAATTACAGAGAAACTGGCTAGCTACTGAAATATTGCAAGGAAGTCCAATACGTTTCAAAACGGGGCGGATAGTTATTATAGAACAAAAGCATTTGTTTTCGTCGCTTCTGATGATGCCAACGTGGTCGGCGAAACGTGCGTCAAGCAAATAAACTTTTTCGGTATTGGTATAGTGGTAGCATTGTTAACTTCACAGAATTGTGACCAATTTCAATCCAGAGTGATTTCCACAGCTCTTCAGTGCAAATCTTTGTGTTATTTTTTATAGATAATGCATAATTAATGTGCTTGAAAAGAGTGGAATATTCGAAGTAAGTTGTAAAAGTATGTTGGCCAGACTATAAGTCTTGTCAAACGATGTTCAAATACCACACGAATTACTTAAAATACGGTGGTATGGAAATATGTAGCATAATCGAGCATACTTTTAACAGTAACCACAGGATAAATGTACATTATGAAAATTTTAGTAAAGCGTTTAGCATATAATTCAAAAGGAGCACGTATTGAACAACTTAAGTAAGTTAAAAACTTCTCTGGAAGAATCAGTGCATTTGAAAATTAGTTTGAAAAATCAGCATTATAAAAATTAAGTTGTAGTGGAAGACTAGTGTGACAGTTGAAGTTTACCTTTTTTGTATATTCCTACAATAAAAGATAATGAAATATAGGAATAAGTTTAACAAAAACTCGGGGCTAATACCGTTTAGCCCTTTGTATACGTAATACACTAGGTATAGCAGACTTAAGGAAACGTTGTGTGGGTTGACAATTAGTAAAGGAGAATAAGGCAAAACAACGCGTAATTGTCTTCTAATTGGTTGTACCTAAGCAATTATATATCTGTGGAATAAATAACGTAAAGTTATTCGTATAGTCCCTTAGAATTTAATCTTCCATCACTCCTGATGTTTCTGCTTCCAGGCGCTGTATTTTGTATTTTTGATGTAGTGGTGACAATTGTTAAACTCATTTTTATTTTAATTTACATTCTACTAGTTGATTTCTCTTTCATTGGATTGCATGCAATATTTTGGATTCAAAGTTATTTAGGTTTAAATGTTATATATGTAGTATAAATGACTTGTAATAAAAACGAAAATAACTACGGAAAGATTTATTCTTTTGTATGTAATTCAAAACAATTTAGCTCTGATTTTAACAAATTTTGAAAAATATCACCAGGGTAAAATGACAGAGTATCTATAGTGAATTAAAGTCAAAGCATCTGTTTAATCAACCAATTATGTTGGTTGTTAATGAAGAATTAGCAACGAAAATTGGTTGTTAATTAAAGAATTAAAAAGTTGGTTGTTAAAGAAAAAAGTTAATGAAAAATTGGTCTTACGAGGCGTCACATTAGCTAGTCTCACATTAACATAAGGTACATGTTAGAAAATGTAAGTGAAGTTTCTACATAATTTTACATATTTTTCCTGCTAAATAATGCTGCCACAATCAGAAGCATACGAATAGTTAATATGGAGAAAAACAAACGTGTTCGACAACTATGTACAACTAAATGGTGTATAACCGAATAATTATTGTACTAATTTTATATATGTAGTATTTAACTTCAAATAAATGAATTAAACTGTTTGTACAGCTTAAAGTAGAAAATAGTTTTTGGTATTTGATATTTCATAAATAATTTTTTGCACTGCTTACTGTAATTATCTTTTTAGGTGTATGTAAACATCCCGCTTTCTCTAAATATTTACTCTCTGACTCTAAATCTTACATAAACTCAAAAACAAGTGACACCAACAGGATTTAAAAGCGAAATTATTTTGGTTATACAAAATGATAGATTCATGTAGACAGATTATTATTTAGATTGACGACGAATTCTTTTTTATTAGTGGCTGATTAAGAAGCGGCAAGATAAAAAGGTTGGAATAAGTGAAGATTGAGCTGAAGATGTTTTAATGTGAGTTATTTACTTTGAATGAGTCAAGTTAAGTCATACATTTTCTTATTTTTTCTTTTCTCATTTTTTGGGCATATCACAAATCTTTCTTTATTTTACCGAACTAAACCAATTTTCGTAAAATAAACTAATACGTTGTCCTAGTTTTAATTTCACAGTTCAAAAAGTGTAATATATTCGACCTAGCTTAATGAATACTATTATTTCTTAAGAAATTATGATTATTTCTTCCTTTTACTTCAAAGCATGTATATATTGAAATACGAGGTGACCAGTTTCACACAACAGCTACTTGCTATTAATCAGTGATATGATACCCTGGTCTTTAAAACACACGAGCGCAAACATCAATACTTTTCTCCCGTCAATTGTTTGCGATAGTTTTGAATTTCTATTATGAACAAATCAAAAAAATGCCTCGATATCACAGTGAACCATTGCTTTGTGTAGTAAGCTGAAACCAACCTGCCTATTAGTCATTGAGAACACACACTTTTACCTTGTCGTCTTAACACAATTGTGAGATATAGTTTCTTAAACATCTACGACTTAAATGTACACTGAAATTTTACCAGTAGTCCTAAACCACTCCGCATTCCGTCAATGCTAACTCACAATACATCATCCTCTCGAGAAAATAATTCAAATTAAACAAACACAAAAGAGTCTGGAAGCTACGGTATTCCAGAATGTTCTTCACTGAGTGTTAATCGAGGTAAGCTAGAAGAACGAACTGGTCCGCTGACTGGACCAAAACACCTGAAAATCTCAAAGAAAAGCGACGACGGTTTTTAAAGTTCACTTGCACTCTCTTTGCTTCATTGTGGGCCCTTGAATAAGTGCGTGCCAGGCAGGTAAGGCCCGGGTACCACCTGCCCATTGCTAGGTTTAATAAACGTTTGTTCAGCAAAACAAACTTTGCGAAGTCAAATTCACAAATACCCATGGTATATTTTAGACCACGGTATATATATATATATATATATATATAC
>JAWQRM010000020.1:0-41003 GCA_033557675.1 Coptodactyla brooksi
TTGGAAGAAGTGTATAGATGCGGAAGGGTGCTACTTTGAAGAATTCTGATGGTTTGTACTATTCTCATGAATATATATTTTTTTAAAAAATGAGTCCTACTAATTTCAGAACAGACCATGTATATGATTTTTCTATTAGATTGCGCGAAGATGTACTTGATTCATCTTTATTTGTGATGACATACCTATGTGTAGCATTGTCTCTGAAGTTCGAGATGTCTTGGTTTTGTTTTAATTTCTCTCTTTTTTCTACTGCAGATTGATATCTTTTTATTTTCTTACGCTTAAACAAAACGTATATTTTAGATCACGAATTGAATCGTTATTGTACGTACTTCTAAATACAAAGTAGATAAAAGTATAGAAATTGAATGAAATATTACGGCAAAATTTGAACAAAAAAAAATTTCTACATGCTACGATGTTTCAACTCCTTTGATTTCTCCGACTCTTTCCTTTACCTTTTCTAAGGTTTATCTATTTTGAGGAGCTAAAATTAAATTTTATATTATAAACAAGCATACCTAGAGCACAATTTATCGAAAAATAAATAGCACTAAAAATATGTTTATAATAAGGCCGAGTATATAGGACATAACAAAACAACGTGGCATACTTACAAAATTCTGAAAAATACCCTTCTACTAACTTGTAACTTTAGGTAATTAATTACTTTAATCGAACGAGAGAAAATGATGCCCTGCACTGATTCTCCGCGCTGACCAGGATTCGAACCTGCGACTTCTAGTTTCACGCCAGACGCCCTTACCACTCAGTTATGCAGCGGTCCTCCTGTTCTTTGGGAAATCATTCTCTCGCGTGTACTCTCTAGGCCAGTATAGCGCGTCACGTTTCCTGATATGGCATGAACAGTGTAAAATGGTACAAAGTTGTTATGCAAGCGAATTTGATGCTATTCCTTGGACATTTTGTCCATATGTGAATTTTAAGTAATTAATTATTTTAATTGAACAAGAGAAAAATTGGCCGCCGAGCAGGATTCGAAAACAATGGTCAGCACAATTGGAGTCCGCGTTCTGCGATAGTAAAAATCACAGTAACCGCTGCGATATATACAGTTAATCAGCGTCTGCCTATAATGACATAAGGTAACGTAACGAAGCAAAAACGATTGATGTTATATAAGATTTTCGTTTCATCACCTACCTGCGATGATCGACCGAAACTGTACGCGAAAATTTTCCTTCAATTGCTTTCAATTGAGTTACAGTATCGCTTTCCTTTTCCCAGATTACAAAGCGCCGTTTCTAAAGTGTCGTCGACACGTAAAATATTACTGTCATTCATTACAAACAATAGAGAGCAAATTATTTCAGAAAACGGAGATCTGCGGTCTCGTAGTCACTAAAACTAACAAACACCTCAACCGCAACACCATTTTTATACTCGTCGTACGTTTCGGTTGAGGTGTTTGTTAGTTTTAGTGAATAGAAAGCGTACTATGAGTTTAATTGTTAATTTTTACTTTTTTTTTGTAATTCTTAATTAACCCGAGGATAGTCTGAAAGTGCGAACGCGGCAAACGTAATTAGCCCCGTTATACAGTTGAACTTAAAATTAATAAAGCTAAACGCCGGCGGAACGTTCGCGTATTCGGAATCTTTACAATGCGCGTCTAATCGCGAATTTAGCGTCAAATTTGCGAGATCAAACGCAGTTTTGGGAGATAATTTAACGAGCTATTCCGAAAATTTCATGCCAGTAAACGGCATGTGCGATCGCGCGTAAAGTAAAATTAAAGCTACGAAATTGCGAGATTTTACTGTAAAGTAAAACGTTTGTTGGCACTTCTCGAACTGGCTTCGTCCCGTACCGTAATACCGTTTCGGCTCGAGCTCGCGTGCCTCATATTATTAACGCCGGGCTCGTCGAAAAAACGAAGTAACCGAACGGCTAACGTATTCTCCGATATTATAATTTATAGGCAATAATCTGCGGATCTGTATACGCCGGGAGTTTTTCAACGCAGTTGTAATTTGGAGCAGAACATTTTTCTGCAACTAAATTTAGTCGCAGCGTAAACACAAAGCTTTGTGTAGGTACCGGAGACGTTTGCTGCCACCGCAGGATGTTTATGAGCATTCTATTAATAATTATAGATTTGGAGTTGTTAGTGTCATAATTTACGAGCGTACCTACTCGCGCGAAGACGGTATACGACATTTTTCGAATCCCCCCGCGCCCGGAAGCGATTCCCCCGGACTCGAGAGGTGCCGGACTCGATATTTTTGCCGCCGCGCGTTTTTCTTATTCTTTATAAATAAGTCGGGGACCGTTTGAAAATATCTACACCTACATTTTATCGCGCGTGTAAATTTAGATTTGCCATTGCAAAATACTTCATCTGCGTCAGAACCGGTTGTAGTCGAAGCGGATTGTGGCTTCTCTTCACTTGCGCAAACCGTACGGCTTTATTGTCATCTTTTGGCACGGATATCAGAGGAAGCCGTTCGTTCTCCTACCTTCCGTCGAAAATTTCGCGTAATTTAATTTACGGCAGCTATTTACGGCAAACTATTTTGCACTATCGAACCCGTTCGTCGATTAGCAATTTCGACTTTACGTATTAGTTACCGCGCCGTAGGACGTAAGGTAATCTATTATGTCATTACTTTGACGTTTCCACTTTAATAAGTGTGGACAAAGAGTCCGCCGTAAATCGATAAGTTTACGAGAACACTCCGTATTCAAACGGGCACGTAAAACGCCCGACATTGTACGAGCGAGCTTCCTAGCCCGACGTTGCACGTATTTTCGAATGTATTTTAAAACAAAATATATTCGCCCGCACGTTTAGCCGTTTTATTAATAAAGCTTTAGGAGTATCATTGTTGTCATTGGATCGAAAACGTCTGCGAGACGATCGCTATTTATAAATTACAATTTGACTTTCACATCTGGCTTTGATATATGAGAATACGACGACGTTTATTCAATGCTAAAAAGATAAGCTCCAATTGGAAACTTATTTAGACGCACTGACCTTCGGAAGATCCGCACGACGACCCTTTCAACCCTTTCATCGGGATTTATTGTCATTTATTCTCTAGGGACATACGCTCAAACCGGTGATTTTTTTATTTTTAACGAATAATGATAATTTTGATGCGTAAAGGTATACGGGATGTACGTTTAATGCGTCGCCACGCAATGCGCTTTTCGTTGAACTTTTGTTAGAACTGCGCAGTTGTAAATATACATTTATCAGTTCCGTAAATACATAAGTAAGTTCAAATTTGTTATTTCACTTTGTGCTCGCTTCACACTATCTACATTAAGCAAAAAGGAACTCACGCTTCGTCGACAATGCGTTCCCGTTCGTATTGAAAATTATATTTTACGTTTTCTTCATTGCTTGCCGAATTCGTTCCATCCTTCTTTCTTCCTTCGCTTCTAAAATTTAAATATCCCCTCTATCTCTGTTTTTATTTTAAGGCCAATTCTTTAACGCTAATTTTTAACTTTGCACGCTTTTACATTCTCTTTTCCTCTTCCGGCCGTTTTGTGTATAAACCACAATAGGAATTGCGCATTGTTGAAATGGCAACTTTGTACTTATTCTCGATTGTAATAACATTAATGTTTTTAATTCTCGACAAACCGCATAGTTTATTAATTCTCTATTCTCCTATTCAGACGGAAGTTTCCAAACCAAAGCATCGCGTTTTAACTGATTTACAGGCGAATATTCGAACCGCCACGGTCTTTTAACGTACGGAACGTAAACAAACGATCAAATTAATGGCGTGCAACGGTAGCAATTCATCGGTCGCTGTTGATTCTATTTATTTGGATCGTTTATGAAACCGCTCGTATCAAACTGGCAATAAATCTTTAGCGGTCGTTAAATTGGGAAATTGTTTTTCAACATCAATTCGTATATGTATCCGTTATGTGATTGTACCGTTTATAGCTCAAATGACGAAAGAATAATAGACGCGCGGTGAATAGACAATAAATAGCCGTCGTTGTTCTTTCTTTATTCATCAGGAAAACAGGCGAGTGATTAAAAAAAATATTTTAAATCATTTACTTCTCGAAATGATCCGGACGTACACAGAGAAATAAGAGAGAACACCGAAAGTTATGATGTTTTATTTTTAAATTTTAGGCACAAAACAAAAAAAAATCTACCGGGTTTATGTAGTTTTTTTTAACGTTCGCTATAAAATGTTATAAATCGCTTTTTATGCGCTCTCGTCCTGTCGGCATCATTTATAACATTGTAAAGTTTACTTGCAATAACAAGAGTTATTAATTTCAACAGGCTGATGGCAAAATAACGCAGCGTGCAAAATAACAGGACGTCCTAAAATGTATTTAATATTTAGTCGTTAATTATATTTATTTGCCAGAAGTTTATGTCACGCGTATAAAACGATCTATCAATGAAACGATTCGAGTAGGTTACAAACCTTTGTATTGTAACTTTGTAAAAGGTGAGGAATTAAGCAGAAAAAAGACGCAATTAATGTAATAATAGCTGATACAATGATAGCAACTCAAAAAGAGAAATTGAAAAACAAGTAATACAGATTGATTCGGGAGGAATATTGAAGGAAGCGGTAGTATGAACAATGTTTACTAAAAAAGTTCATATAAACATATCTCCAATTTCCATTCGTTTTGGAGATACAAGCGCTTATGATGTTATGCATAAAATAAAAGTCGAAAAATGATCAAATAATCTATTGACGTACTTTACTGATGCAAAAAACACGAATAATTTGCAACAGTTTAAATAAAATTTTCGAAAATCCGATCGTCGACTTCAATACATTTTTCATTTCTCTTCACAATACGTTATACCTCCTCGGAGTACGTCTTCGTGCCCTCTTATGAGGGCACGAAGTTTAGTTTTTCTTTGTACACTTCGTTTTTCAAGCATCCCCACACACAAAAATCTAATGGGGTAAGGTCCGGCGACCTTGGTGCCCAATGAACATGACCGATGCGGTCGATCCATAGGTCGGAGAATGTTACGTTTAGGTAATTCGTTACGGGACGGGATAAATGTGCGGGGGCTTCGTCATGTTGAAGGACGATTCGGTAAGGCAACAGTCTAATAAACAGATTGTCGACGAGACTGCTCCGCACATTTACGGAGAAGCGATGTTGAAAATTTGTCTCCAAAATGGCATTTGCATTTTCGTGGGACCATCGTTGCGAGGTACGGGTGTTGTTGATGCCGTCACGCGTGAAAGCAGCTACATCAGTGAACAGTATGAATGGAATTAATCCACGAATAGCAATTTACCCATTGACAAAATTCCAATCGTCGAGCTTCGTCCCCAGCTTGAAAGTGTTGGACCCGCTGATCACGAAAAGGATACATGCCACGTTGATATAATGTTCGCCACACTTTTGTTTGTGGAACACCGATACGTGTTGAAATTCTTCGTGAACTTATTTTTGTTAGGTTATGTTATAGGTTATAGGTTACAGGTTTATAGGTTACATTACAGTAGACTGCAGTCTCATTTTCTCTGAGATGCTTGCGCAGCGGAACTGTACGTGGCGACCTCAATCATCAATAAAGTGCTTCAATAAGTCATTTGTGTACTGAAGTCGATGGTGGGATTTTCCAAAATGTAATTTAAACTGTTGTAAATTATTCGTGTGTTCTTGCATCAATAAACTACGTCAATTCTTTGTGCGCTCCTGGTCATTTTCTAAAAGTTTATATGAACTTTTTTAGTCAATATTGTTCATACTACCACCTCCTTCAATATACACCGTTCCCTCCTGAATCACCCTGCATAAAATTTGTACAACGTAAAAATAAAGATTCTAGACAGACACAAGTTTTTTTTCACTAGTTGTCTCGCATACGTATATACTTATTTATTTATTTCATTACGTTTGGGAAATATGTTTATGTGAGATATAATGTATTATCATAATGTTATCTCAATTCCGTTTTGTCGCTTAGCAAATGCTCTAAAGTTTAGAAAGCCCATTTTGTACGCTAAGTGCTCCAAAGTGCCCTAACAATTTATTGGCAACTAATTCCCACAGAAGTTTGTGCAGAACTTGTCGAGGAAAGGCGTAGAAGGAAAGCTTATCGACTCTAACCGAGAATGTAATTTAAAAACGGTCCTTAAACAAATTAATACTGGCGATACTAAACAAATTATATAACTGTTTATTTAGAGTTTGAGGTTTATTTTACCAAAATCTTTATTAAATAATACCTTTACTTCAACCGATACTTCATTTCTATCTTTAACCTTTTTCTAGAAACTCGTAAAACTGTCGTAATTTAAAAAAAACAACTATTTGCGGTCTTTTCTTGAAGCGTGAAACGGCGTTTGCAATAACAGCTTTTTGTGACTTTGTGGCGGCGGTGATATTTAACTAGTCGGCAAATTTTGAATTAAAACTATTAATTCTACTTTTCCGAAATATATAAATCGTTCGTTACGTTTACCGATGTAAAAATACTACGGAAAAAATGATATTATTATTGCACCTACCTGTAAAGTACGAAAATGTAGAGCAGGAACACCTCACGGGTAGACGTGCTTTTCACCTGGCAGGGTGAAGTACAAACTGAAGCTAGATTTTAGAGAGCTCCGCATGGTACATCGAGACGTTCGCGTGCGCACGCAGTTTACAGTTTTGCTTTCGGTTTTCGGCACGCCTGAAATTTCAGCGAAAGTTACCGTCGATTGCCCCCGACCTCTTGCTCTTGCTGTTGTTTTATTTACGCGAGGTCCGACCTGCGTGGAAAACGCTCGAGAGTATTTTTAAAATAGCGATAATATCGTTCCGTACGCACGTTTATGTTTTTTGGAAGAAGTGCAAACGCGCTGACGTTTTTAAATTGTTTTAAACGAAAGCGAAACGTTTTACACAAAAGGCGACACCCCGCATCGAACAAAGAAAATATGTACGGCCCACGCATCGATAAGATTTATTAAGTAGAATGGCCGCCACCTGGCTTTGAATTATCACTTTTTTTTGGAATTTGGGTTTCGTACGTGGCACTTAATTACTTGTCGAAGAACTGACGGCATAAAGGAAATTCACGAGACATCGGGACCTGGACGAAATAATTCACAATGGTGAACAAAATTTATCAACAAATAGACAAATTAGTTTATTATAAGAAGACAACCCAATTTGTTAAAACAAAAATACAAGCAAGCGTTGAAGAATAAATTGAAAAAGTATTTTAATATCTCGATATTTCAAAATTTTCTGTCTCACATTCATTATTCGAAATTTAATAGACAATATATACAAAAAAATATTCAAGAAAAGATTTAAAACAAAATGTACTCGGTTCTCATGCGTGACATAAATCCAAATTAATCAGCGATTAATCATTATATGTATGCAACAATGCTACTTTTTAGAACTCGATACTGAGTTATTTATCTAAACCAAGCTTAAGAAGTTATATTTTAATTAAATTAACAATTGATGTTTTCGTGTACTAGCTTTTGTATTTAATTAAATCTTCGGTGTCTCTTTTAACGGATTTTGTAAACAAATTGCAATTATTTTGCAAGTTTCACATCAGTTTCGCATCTTTCGAGAGTAGTTTTTAAATGTATGAAAATTCCATAGAAATTCGAAATTATTTAAAGACCAGGCAAGCGCTTGCAATCTTTTATTTGGTGATATTATGATTACGTCTAGAATATTAAACTCGAAGATGTACATCGTACATGACTTTCTCTTACCTTGCCCCTGATTTAAATATAAAAAAAATTGTAAAAAAATTTTCCATTCGTACCTGCCATCTCTTTCTTAAAATGCGTAATAACGCCCAAACGGTGCGATTCAGAGCTGATGGATAATAATTAAAGTGGCCCTTAAATCTCATAAGGACTAAAAGAATGTAATAATATACAGGGTGTTCCATTTAAAAATCTGAAGTTGGATAGTTTTTAGAATAAACCGAACACCCTGTATATTCGAAGACTATTTCAAATTGTGAAGAGTTCGGTGTCATGCAATCTTTATTTGAAATATTTTTTCTAAGGAGAGCAACACCCGAGATTAAGAACGAAATACCCTCTTGCCCATTAGGACTGTACTTTTCTCAATTATGCGCATAACTCGAAAACTGTTGATTTTAAGCGTGTACTATCCTTATAGTTTTTTACTCACAGTTTTATGTAGATTACAAAAATATATTTTATTACAAAAAGTTGTAAAAAAATAGGTTAAGTACCTTAACCATATGTACAATTTTTACGAAATCCTTATTGTGATCAGATTATATAATAATTAGCTTGTATGTAAAGTATTAGTTTAACGTGGCATTCTAAAAACGATCCACAGACGGACGGACGGACGGACAGACCAACCACCAAAAATAGCATAGATAGGCTACAAATAGTCTAATTCGTCAAGATCCGTCAAAATCTTGACATCGATTTTTTGCGAATTCAACACTCTTAAGAAAAAGTAAAAATAAAATGTAGTTTGAAGTTCCGTTGAAGAAAAACAATTTCAACGAAACTTCAACTTCACCTTTTACAACTGAAGTTTCGTCTTGGATCGGCTCATCGTCACATTCATAATCTAATTGCTACTTTGCAGACTTTTATGCCTGTTTGTTTTTTACGTGGTAGGTACTGTCGAGAGAAAGCGTCCACAGATTTGTAACCTTTGACTTGGTAACAAGTTGGTATCACTGATTGCCACTTCACCAAAACAATAGTTTTTTAATTGCTTGACGCGTTTCGCCGGCATAAGAAAACGCCGGCATTGCATAAATAATAATACATTTTACAAAAAGTATGCTGGTATGCATGCTGGTATACAGGCTGAGGCGATTATTCAGTCGGTAGAAGAAAATCCATTGGCGAGTGCGGATAATATTCGAAGAAATTTAGACTTCGATATTAGACGACACATACTCTACCCCAAATTGTTGACGTCTCCTTTTCTGTCGTGTTTTTACTCAGCACAGAATAAATTCTCTCGATAGCACATCTAAGCCGGATGCTACTTCCTCAGCATCAATCCACAGATCATTAAAAACAAAACAAACAAAAATTTTCAATTCTTTCCTATTTTATACTAAATAAATTTCTTTTTTTGTTATTGACTTTTTAAAACATTGTTTTCTTTAGATCCTCATTAGTGCTGTAGAAAATAAACATATTTTTGAGAAATAATTCGGTTTCCTCATCTCAAAAAACGTCAAAACAAATCAAACCAAAACAAAGCATTTTATTATCATCGTAAATGTTTTTACTTTTGTTGACAATTGAATTCTTTATTTATCGCTTTTTTTAACTGCGTGAGGCGCCGTCGCTCACTATACAGATTTGCCTCTACCTACTACGTCCTGGACGAAAATAAAATCGAGGAGAGTTAGCAAACTTTTAAGGGAGTCATTGTAAAAACAGCCTACCGGATAACTAAAATAAAGGTCAATATGAAAATACAAACTATACTGCATACAAATAACATTGAAAAGAAGCTATCGATAAATATTGAAAATAATTCAAAAACAAGCCACTTGTTTCAACAAACGGTAAAGGAAAGAAAACACAATTTAACGAGGCACTAAAGACGAAAAGAAAAGAGTATTGTCAGCAGCGAATAAGATATTTCATAATTTCTATGATTATGTAAAGGGCAAATACCTACTAATAAAAGAGGCTGTTTGAGGCATCCATGACATTGTGCACAAGAAATGATTCTTTAATATCAGTCTTAGCGTTCTAGACTTAACCACTTACCACTTAATAACGTAGGCCTATTCTGATGTTTTATGTCTTTAGGAAAAGATTATGTAAGTCGATGATCATATAAATAGCATGTGGCTAAGCGAAGTGTGTTAATAACAAAGACTAAAGACAAAGATTGAAAACAACTTAGAAAACGTTTACCGAGAAGGGGTAAACACTTTCGGGTAGGTATTTAACTGCTCTGCGAAGATTTGTGTAACGCTTCCTTTGTAATGTCTGAATGCTAAATCGAAAACCTGGCTGAATGGTCGTGTTACCTCGACGAACGAATCGTTGAAGCCTATGTATATAAAGTTTTCGAAAGACGAAGGCTCTTCGGTTCGACGGAGAACAGGGATGAATAAAAACAAACTTGTTTTCATTACTTGTTTTATTGAATTATTATCGACTAGGTCGATTATCTTTATTTCGTAAAAATAAATTTGTAAAAGCAAATAACGGTGCAGATGTCGCAGCAAACTGAAGCAAAATGTAAAAAATACGAAGCGGTAATGTAGAGGGGTACAAAAGTCACGGTTCTTCCTTTAGTTTAAACGAAAGGAATGTTTTACAAATGTTTAATCCCTAGTCGCTGGAACGCAAGATCTATCGATTCTGAGAAATCCATTTTGAACACATATTGGGATTATATATTTTTGGAATTTCACTAGTAAACATTTTTTATGTATGTATTGTTTTTTAATTTTCTGACGTCTATAGAATCGAGTAAAAATGTATCGTATTAATCGTATTTACACGTGCCCCCGTGAGCAATTGTATCAACAAAAAATACGCAATTTATCGAATCACTTCACAATTTAAAATAGAAATTAAAGTTTAAAAGGACGCGGTCACGTCACGGCGCAATTTTCAAAATATATAATCCCTTATAACGGGCAGTTTCTTTTTTAGCAATTCCCCGGTTTCTTTATCAATATCCTGCCAAGTCGGCCATCGTTTGGTCCATTTCGTCTGCGATCGCCTTAAATTTTGATCTCTCTTGAATTAGCTCATCTGAAATAGGACATTAGTCTTTTTAGTAATAGGCAATACGAGGAGGCTTTGTTTAGGTAAAGATTGTCACATATAAAGAATAATATTCATTAATTTCAATATATCATATTGAAAGTCATTTATTTGGTATTATTGATAGCGATGGAAAGAAAATATGTACGCTTTGTTGTCCACAAATTTTTTTTTCGTCTTGCAATAGATTTAAGAGGTTACATACGTTCTCAAAAAAATCGAAAAAAAGAAATTTACAGAAATTAAATCCTTATAGTGTATATAATTATAGGTAAAAATGTTTAAAGTGGCAACTCAATTATTAAGAAAGTTATGAGCAAAAATGTGAGCACGCGCACGATCGATAAAACCGACCTCGCCGAACAATATAAAACCACCTGTAGCGATTAGGTAAAAAATCACAAATACATATTTTAAAACTTACAAATACATGTTATGAAACTCACAAGTACAATGTCCGAAAAAGAGGAAAACTCCTTTAGGACCGAATTTAAGAGAATGTGAGACCGAGTGTCACAACATAATGTAAACTTTAAACGCGATTTTCCGGAAACTACGTTTTTAAACATGGACAGCACGATAATATGAACCATTTTTAACATTTTTTTAATAAAGTTTGCGCTCATCTACGCATAATTAAAATATCTAAGGGCCATCGAGCTATTTTTTGAAAATTTTAATTTTTTATATTTTTCCACTAAGTTTAAAATCAAAATTTTAGACTAAAAGTGAAAAGTTCCTTTCAAAATTGCGCAATTTTATTTTTCAAAAATTTGAACCGATGGCCCTTAGGGACAACCTTGTTTTACAAGAAGAAACTGAGGTTTTAATTTTGTGTTTCTACAGAAAGTGACGATGCTGCCCATCGAGCACGAATATTTTGGTATAGGGCAACGCAGCGGGAAGTTTTCGATGTAATATGTGATCAAATTTAGCAAAAGAAAACATTTTTAAATACTTTAAACAATGAAGAACAAGGTGGAATTATTAGTTTTTCAATTAATCTTACTTCCTTCCTAAGAAAAAAATTCAAAGTGTATCAATTTTTTGCCGCCGAGAACGTATGTAACCCCTTAAACAAGTCTTAATTACATTTCGGATCATATTCGTGTCCTTTCGGTCTTTTGACGTATTTTCGAGAACAATCTGAACCGAAAACATTTATTTCAAGTTAAACATTTCCTTACAAATCCTTTTCTTGCTTAAGTGTAATTCAACTTTTACCAATTGTCGAAAAGTCTACCAGGGCACATCAGGCTCCTTTTCTACTCCTGTAGATATCGCTTTTGCAACATTGACTATTGTTTTGTTTCAATTTCTCTTTTGGAGATGTTTTTCCGTCGCGTGTTTCAAGGGCAGTTTAATGATTAATGAAATCTCCAATTGAATCTTTGCTCCACCGAATAATACGACACTTCAGTAAATTTTGTCGCGATAAATTAAAATATTTCAATTATTTATCTTTAAGATAGTTATTATTCCATAACTGTTCTTAGTTTGTTCTATGTACATATTTTTCGAGATGTAACCGCCTCGAAAGAAATCCAGAGTCATGTAATTTCTTGTAAAAGTTTACCATTTGAAAATACACACCACACAAGGATCACCAAGGAATAAAGACGATACATAATATAAACAAATAAAATAAAAACGCCAAAAAGATAAGTTATTTTTTATATTTCGCTTACAGTATGTACAATACTCAAAAAAAGGCACAGACAAAATTCGCTCACTATTGGTAATACCGAAGAAGAAACAGCAATAGTAAACAATAATAATAATAAATTAGAAAATAATCTCGTTATCCGTGCAAAAATCTCGATTATCATCGGAAACGTCTGCGGGGGTTTATTTGTTGGTAGTTTGAGTCGACCTGCACGCGACGCCCAAACAATAACCCAGATCTTGCACTAGTATTGCAATTGGAGGCTGTAAGACGTGCGACAGAGTTTACAAAATGAGTTCGACGAAAGCCGTGTCCAAATCGTCACCAATTTCCTTGTAACGTTCTTTTTCGGCAACAAGTTCGTCTGAAATTTTAATAAAGATTTGTAAATTACAGGTTAAAGTATTGTTATCGTAGCCACAGCAAAAGAAAACGGCCGCTCGAAGTCATGCTTTATTCGTTGCTTCTGGGTTAGTACATTGCGATCTGCATTTTTGTAAGTCTATCAACCTGTCCTTTCCGATTTTTATCGTGAGCTCGATTTATTTCGATTTGTTGAAATCTCCTAATCTTTTAGTCCAATAGTACGATTTTTATTTTACTAGAAATAAATCGTATTATTCACCCAATCACCCAAGTGACCATGAAGAAGTTATAATTCGCCTTCTATAATTCATTTTCATCGATTTTTATAATTTAAATTAAATTATAATCTAGTTGCCATAAATATAATAATGAAATACGAGCTGTCAAAGTTGTTGTTATTTGAAATGCAACTCTTGTTAAACATAGTATGTATATTTTATGTTGATTTTGTGGTTAATAATAATTTTACCGGCCGATTTAATTAGTTTATTCAGAAGAGCTTCTCGTTTATTTAACCCCTCGGTCTTGAAGCGTAAGTCGATATACAAAAGCGAATATTCCAATCCAAGTAATTTCTACTTTAATGTCTAGAAGACGTTCAAAAGGTAAAATTCTATAAATTAAATAGTTAATATGAGTTTAAATAGAAACAAACCTAACGTATTTATCCATTTCAATTCTCGAACAGATCTAAAACACATTAGAAAAACTTACTTAAGATTTTACACCAGCTGTTCGCCATAACAAACCCGGATGGCAAATACAGACCAGGAGAGACGTTGTAACACTAAAAATTGTAAGTCACAATTTGACACATTAAGAGGCACCTTAACGATCCTACGGTATGATCAACTAACACCTAGGTTTAAGTCGATACCATAACAAAATAATATTATTCTAACATAACATTAACTGTATAAGAGGAGGCTACAAAATCGCATGGGCCCTCCAACCTACAAAACTACTTCCTACCACAATTATGGTTATTATAGAGACCTGAAGATCAACTGTCCATAATTAGGCCGAAACCGGTCAGCTGAATAAACTAATTAAAACAGCCAGTAAAAGTGTTATTAACCACAAAATCAACATAAAATATTATAAACCTGGCAATTTGCGGATACTCAATGAATAGTGTGTATAACGTTATCTTTCTTGCTACTTGTTGCACATTGTGGCTTCGGTGTATTTCATTCCTGATTAACGCATATAGGATGGGAACTGATGTTTTCCTGGTTGTTTATTGCGATTTTTTTAGGACTTCTCTATTTAGGAATTATTCTATTTTGTACGCTTTTTCGAGTGTCGGCTGTGTTGCGTGTTTTATGTTGTGTGCAGTGCGGAATGCAACGTTTAGGTTGTGTTTCTTGAATATTTTTGTTATACAAAATGAATGTAAGGTCCTGTGTAAATAAATGTGATCCAGTGTGTTTCGTTTTTGATTATTGCATTGTTTCACTGGTTGCCACTTCGTGCATTAAATTAATCATTAAATGCACATCGTGCAATTAATTTATTGTTTTGGTGAAGTCGCAACCACTACTGGTTAACTTGTTACAAAGCCAAACTTTCCATATCCACAATTTACTGTATTGTTTCCTATCTGTACGTTTTTCTTTTTATTTTTTTTTATGTTTTCGTGTATTTTATTTATTAATCTTGTTGGGTATCCCTTTTTATTCGTTATTTGTATTATGATGTGTAATTCTTGTTCGTAATCCTCCTTATGGATTGGAATTGTTTCAGATCTGTGGAGTAGGCTTCTGAATGTTGCTTCATTCTGTTACTTGGGGTGCGCTGACGTGTAATGGATTATATTATTATAATTAATATTCCTGTAAATTTTGTATTGTAGCTTGTCATCTTTCTTGGTGATTGTAACGCCTAAATAATTTATGTTGTGGTTTCTTTCGAAGAAGAAATAAACGCGGAAATAGGACAAAAATACAAAATAAATAAATGCATGGTTTAGATATGTCGCTGATGTAATATGCATCGCCGAACACACACCAGTAGATGACATACTTCATCACATCAACGCAAAATCCAGTAAAACTCACTTGCAACAGCATAAATTATTTGGATATTACAATCACCAAGAAGGGCAACAAAATACAATACAAAATTTACAGGAAACCCAAACAAACAGATAACATAATCCATTACACGTCAACGCACCCCAAGCAAGAGAAGGGAGCAACATTCAGAAGCTTACTTCACAGGCTTGAAACAACTAACATTACACATAAAAACAGGCACAACTCCAATTGCGCAGAACATCTCCATAAAAATTCTCATTTACCAGGATATAGAGAACAAAATTTCCGAGAAACCCTAAAAAATCGCAATAAACTCCTACAATAAAACAGTCATGCTCTATAGCAGAGGTCTCCAAAGTGGGGTACGCAGAAAATTCTAGGGGGTACGCCACATTTCTCTTTAAAATAAGTCCCCTCGCGCGCATAAAATTATAATCCTGATTGAAAAAATAAACTTACATTATAATAAAATTATCATAATTTAAGTTTGGAGATCGCTGCTCTATATGCATACACACAGAAATAACAGAAAAAAACGCGTTGATAATAGCGAAAACGCTGAAACATGTCGACTATGTTTAGGAAAACAATGCTTGTCAATCAGGAATCGAAATACACCCAACCTACAATCGTGTTAAACATCGTCGGTTTTTTAAAGTTAACTATCGTTTATTAAATAATTTAAAGTTGCGAAAAAATAAGCTGCAATTGCAATAATACTTTCTGCCGCTTAATTTAGTTTTTAGAGCATAAAACCGATTATCGGTTCTTTTCTTTTGCTACCCCGTTAGTTGATGTAATAAACAGAATAAAATATAATGTACATACAGTTCGAGGATATTTTCCGGTATCATAGCACTTTTAAGCTGCATCCGTAATACGTAGTGGGGGGAGGGGGCACGTCTATCGGGGAACTTAGAAATATCTCCTTTTAAATGTCATTGGCATTAAATGTTGATTGCACAAAAGGGGCATAAATCTATTCTTATAAAAGGAAAGCAAAAAATATTATAAAATAAAATAAATTCTTAAAACCCCATTTGAACATAAAAAAATAGCAAATTAAAAAAATTACAATAGCGGCTGAAATAGGCCGCCTTGAGATGCCAAACAGTAACCTAATCTATCATAGATATTCCTTCTAACATTAGAAAGCATTTCAGGTGTGGGAAGGTTAGCTGTTTTTATTATTTTAGTCTAGCGGGAGAGGGCTTCCTGCAAAAGATTGTACGAATAAATCGTAGCAATCGCTTGCAGACCTTCCACCGTAATACCACTTGATAAGCTGTAATTTTTCTTCAGCGGTGTACACACCCATTTTTTATATCATGTTCACTAAAAGTAGATGTGCTGTCTGCTTAAAAGCGTATGGTACCGGAGAATATCCTCGAACTGTATGTTATAATGGTGGGGACTATTATAATATATTTATAGGTAGAATTTGATACTACAATTGTTTTATCTTACATTTATGTCTTTTTTTTTGTGAGAATGAAGTTTCTGTTTGTCCAAACATGTTTGTACAAATCGAAAATGATGAAATAAGGTTAGGGTTAGTGGAAAACTTACCGGACTCATGCAACACACGCACAAAATCAAAATAAAAAAAAACAACAAACAAAACTGTGATTAAAATTTTATAATAACCATATAGATTAACTACATAAAATACAAATAATATATAATACTAAAAAAATCAAAATATGGGGATTGTTTTTAGATATGCGCATTTTAGAGAGGAAGACCTGCACTCTACGTAAATACAAACCCACCAACCTGAATCAATTAAAATGCATAAATAAAATCGCAATTAAATCTCCTCCCAAAAATCATATATACTATATATATATATGAAATGCGTGTAATAAAATTACCGAGCCCCCGGTCTCTAAATAGCGCATACGATGAGTTTTTTTCTTTGTGTGGATGGAAAAAATTACAAAAATTATATTTGACTAATTTTCTCTAATTAATCATGTACAATTATACAATAAAATAAATCCGAAAGTTAAGAGTAAATTGTAAAAAATCAACGTGCACTTTATATCCGCTCGACAAATTTAAAGTGAAGCGATAGATATACTTTTTTTAATTCATTTTAAAAACATTAACGAAAACGTGCATACGTGTTTTTATATATGGCAGTGTCTTTTGTTTTTTTTCAATCGCTTTTAACCACAAAATGGTTCTTCTCATTCGGGAAAAACCTAGTTTCGTTAATGTCTCGACATTTATAGGAAATAGTAAATAAAAAAATTTAATTTTTATCACTTTAATAATTTCGAAATGTTTAAACGTAAATATGCGAGGGTAGATAATGAAATATATTAAAAAAAAAACATGATAACCTTAACATAATTACGGAATTAAAAAAATGTAAGCACTCAACATTTTGCATCGTTTTTTTTTTGTTTGTAATCTGTTGTACAGCGGCGAATAAGGAATGTTGCTTTCTGTATTTTATTGATTTGTCATTTTTTTGTTCAGTGTGTATTACATGTTTTGAATGTCGTGCAATGTCGCTTCCATTTCATCGGCTAACTGTTTGTTCCTTTCTTTTTCCGCCAATAGTTCATCTGTAAGTTGTTAATTAGGTTATGTAAAAAAACACTCCAAAACAACATTGAATTATTAGGTTTGTTATTATCCATATGCAAACAAAATCGATTTCTTTCTCCTTTTTTGAGAATTCTAGTAATTATAAAGAGTAGTACGCACCTTCTAGTCTGTCCACTTCCTTCTGCAATTTCTGAACTGAACGTTCAGCGAATTCGGCGCGCGCCTCGGCCTATACGAAATAGAAATAAGATTCGTTCAATAAAAACTGTACCGTAAAACGACGTCCAACTTCACCGCAGACCACCGTTTAACATGAAAAAATATAAACACCGCAGTGAAATTGGCCCCTTTTAATATTAATGGAAGAGCAGCAGGTAATCTATTCTCGAATTTCAAATTGCGAAATTCGAGAATAGAAATGCAAACAGCAAAAAATAGCAACGAATCAAGCCAGCCACTACTAAGTTATTAAACATAATTGAAATATTACTCACACGCGCGCGCGCCATGCAATAATGTGTACTTACTGATTGACTATAGTGAAAAGTATCAAACCATTCGTGATAGTGAAAGACTACAAAAACTAATGTAGAAATTATATAGAAATAATATACTAATAATAAAGTGGAATCGGTAGCCATTCAATCTCACTCGCACGCAGACGAAATAAGTTACAAAAACATCTATTATGGTCCATATTTCCAATCAACCTATTATTAAATAATCAACAGAAATTTATACCGTTACAACCGAAATATCATCACTTAAAGTCGTCACTTTCATTTCACAACTTTGCCAAATACCAAACATTCATTCAGTGCCCGATATGTGCCGTGAGGAAGATACCATATTAAACGGGACAACGTTATTATATATTTGTTTACTTGGCACCACTGGTAGGTACAATTAAATGAACAAAAATAGAAGTAGTTTTATTTTATAAGATATGTGTCGGGTAGATATCCAGAGTAGTGTGGTATTACGTATGTTGCAAGCAAAAATATATTTTCTTCATGATAACGTAGAAATTATAAATTTCTACATTGTCATATTTAATATAGACGTGCCAGTGGTGCCAAGAACGAGCCCACGACCCCGGGGGAACAAATTTCATATTCTGTGCGTTTGTTTCACTTACTTCGCGCAACTTGTCAGTGATGACATGAATTTTATCCTCGCAAGAATCTCTGGTTGCGGCAGCCTGCGCACAACAAACATCATAGACATGCTTCCTTTACGGACAAGGTGGTGTGTTTAATAAAAATAGGCAAGAAATAGGAGTATAAAGTAAAGAACGACAACAGCTCGTCAGCGTGCACCGTACGCGTCATTCGGGAGCGTTGAAGGGATACCGACGGCCAACCTATATAATAAACAAACGACGTAGCGAAGAGAACGGTACGCAAAACCGATTAAAAAACAGGACCCTCGGTGCAGTTACCTCTTTGAATTGGTTCCCCAGCGCTTTTAACGCAGCCGTGTACTCCTCTTCGCGCAGTGTCGCCTGTATTAATCATTAGTATACGTAAAAAATAAAAAAAAAAACATCGAAAAAACGGCAACAGAAAACGTTTGTCAAATTTCAACAAATTAGTAGGTCAATGCGACAGCAGCAATTCTACGAAAACAACATCAATGCGGACAAAACGCGTCGCTCGTCTCGTGTACCTCCTTTAGGCGCGTGGTCAAGTTCTTGATTTGGTTTTTGTACTCCTCCTCCCGTTGGTTGGCCTAAATGTTCGTACAATACGTTTACATACGTCAATACAACGCGTGCGTCGAATTCGTTACAAAATCCCAGGCGGCCACGTCTGCCATTTCCGTCCGTGAGGTCATTACAAATAAAACGCGAGGTGGTGTGCATATAAAACGGCGAAATTCCTCGATGTCGCTCACTACCTGCCGTTCGGACGCGACCGTTTGGGATTTCGAAACTGCCGCACGCGGTCGAAGGTAGTAACCGTCACATACAGGGCTTTCGGAAATGTCCAAGTCCGGCGCGACAGTAATTGATTAGGCAACCAAACTTGCAGAAAGGTAATGATTAAAATAAAACATAGTAACTGTCAACCGAGAAACTCGGCGGAGCAATAAAATTAATTTACCGTTTTTTACACGTAATTACGCAGTTCTGAAAAGATGATTTTGATCACGCGGGACTTGGACATTTCTGAAAACCCTGCATAAAGAAAGGTCAATTTAAGGTCTTCAAGGCAATTGCTCTTGTTTATATACGCCCGAGAAAACACAATTGTCTATTCTTAATATCGATTTCTCACGTTGCCGCCGAGTCAAAATCTTTCCTAGAAGTTTATTATTTTATTTTTGCTAGCGAGAGTTGAATTTCGAAACCGACGGGGTCGGGTCAATAAATTTTTACGTTAGGAATTTAAAGCTTAATACGCGTAGTTCAATAACGACGGGCTCGAAGAAAATTCGTTACGTAGATAAACAAGAATAAGTAATAGATCTCAAGTATTCCGACGACTTTTAACATTGAAATAAATCCCATTTAAAGCCTTAAATTGGAGACGTCTAATATGACGGCAATTTATAGTGAATATGCGTATATTGCACCGTAAGTTGACTTTGATATTAGATATCTCACACAAATAGATGCTAGTTTAATACAAAAATCGACATCGTTTTTTTTTTCTTCAAGTTAAAATAATTTCTAGTCGGTTTCTTATTATTACAATCATTATTTTAATAATAATAATAATAATAACAATGCCTGTCCTATTTTAATACGCTTGAAGTAAAATAATTTTTATTGTTTAAAATATAACCCTGTCTAAAATAAAACGTACCTTCTCTTCAGACACTTCAAGGGATTTCAAGTTGTTGCCGACGACGCGAAGTTCCTCCTCCAGCTCGACGATTTTGCTGCAAATTCAATACACGTTTAGTATCCGAACGTTCGAAAGATTCGACCTACACCACGACTCGCGAAAATACGATCCGTTTGATTGCACGGTTGATTTTATTTATTCGCCAGCGCGGCAACAGAACTCCGCTAAAGATCGCGCGGCTCGTTAATTGCGCGACAAAGCAAAAAAGTAACAGTAGTAAAACTACCGTTGCGAGTTATGAGCCGAGAATGCGGCTATCGTTCCTAACAAATAAATCTTAAAATAGGCGTGTGGTGTAAATCGTTGGCGAAATTATTTTTACTGCGGTCGGAAGTAATTTTTACCAAGCGAAGAAGCTACCGTACGAAATGAACGCGCGGTTATTGGAATCGCCTTCATCGTTAAACGTAGCGTTTCTTTTTTTGTTAGATTCGAACGAACCGCGCGCCACTTCAAACTTTTGTCAAAAAGCAACCCCTACCTGTCACTATTATCGGCCCGTTCTTCGGCCCTTTCTAAGTCTATTTCCATGATTACCAATTTTCGGGCTACCTATACGAACACACGTGCACACTCAAAGCTTTGCAAAAGTCGTTTTATATGCTTTGAAGTAATTAAAATTGATAAAAAAAAACTCCGAGTAAAGCGTTATATACGTCGAATATTAATTGTTAGGTAATGTCGCTCGTCCGAATATAAAACATCACCGGAGTTTCAAACTAAAATTAACTAAGCTAACTAAAAATCACGAAAAATCATCACACGTCGTCGTCGAAAAAATAAAGATAAAAACGAAAAGGGCGCCGGCCTGCAAAAAAAAAATATAAGGAGCGCGAAAAGGTTAATTTGCAACGCCATCTATTCGTCTAAAGGTTGTTAGTCCACTTCAGAAACACAATGCAACTCTACATGCCACTGTGAAGTAATGAAAAACGTACGATTCTCCGGCTTCGGCGCGCTCTTCCGCCCTCTCCAAATCGGCCTCTACCATTGCCAACTTACGGGCCACCTGTATATGTATAAAAGTGTATAAGTTTTACAACTGGATACGTTAAACGCGGAATGGTGCACTAGCTTGGAAAAAAAACACTAGAATCTCGGTTATTATATGTAATACGTGAAGACGTAACTTAGAACGTTTTTAACTTAGAACGAATTTTCATTTAAAAGTTCTTCCCGCATGAGGGTTATTGAAAAATCGTATTTATTACATAACACAAACATACGATTTTGTTACATATTCATGTACTATAGTTTTGCCTATTGTATGCTATATTAATAACAATTAGATTATGGCAGGGCGTTAGTAACACGAATATATCGAATAAAAAGGTCAAACACTGTAAGTCGATGAGTATGAGAGTAAAAGAAACGGTAGAGAGTACCTGCAAAGAGCGCGGAATAATGCATATCCAAAAAAAAAGGTTGAACTTGGTCAGAAAAACAATGAAATGTTGATTTTCTAGTTTGGTTTACAGCTACTGTGCAGAAATCTCGAGCAAAGTCGCGTCACGGTGTCTCAAAACATATTTTAAACTGTTAATGTAAAGCGTACTGGATTTTCAATCCAATGTTTATTATTTTGAACGACAAATAAAGTGGTGATATAAAAAAAACACCTTTTTAAGTATAATAACAATTTATCCAATCTTACATTATTGCAAAAATTGATTACACATCTTACTAAATCTTCAATGCAGGCGAGGCTCGATATTTTTTAAATGGTTACGGAGTTGTCGATTTTGGAACTATTGGCTTAGTAACAAAAATGAACAATGCCACCACTACACCAAAACCGAATAGTTTCTTTGTATAGTATTAACGTACATTTCGCCGGTCATGTCGGCATCATCAGAAGCGAGGAAGGTAAATGCTTAAAAAAACTGCTCTGCGTTCTATCTTTGTACTAAAAGGTGACAATCAGATGTCGCCCTACTGTCCAACGCGGCCAATAGAAACCAGTAAAGTTAGTGCATTGTTTGTTTCTGGCGTGATTTTTTACCCAATACGGGTGTTCCTTATGCATTCTTTTAGTTAATCTTATTTCCTGTTGTATTATATTATACAGGGGTCTCAACGATATTGTCTCCCTGTCTTTTTAATCGTGTTTTTCTTGCAGTTAATGATTTGTAAACTTTCAAAATGTTACGTCTACGGCATAAGCTTGTACAAAGTAGGTATATTTGGAACACCCCATACTGTTGCATTTTGACCGTAAGTTTTAACCGCGAGATCTCGAGAAAATATAAAAGATGGTCAATAATGATCAATTATTTAAGTGCCACTCCCCGCATTTTACTTTCACTCGTTCGGAGAAATGAGAAAAACTTACCTAGTTAAGCAGTCGTTACCACCTAACCAAACCAGAAAAATTTCGCGGTTTGGTTAAGCGATAAGAATTGCCTAACTTCGCTCGTTACAAAACCGAAACTTACCTGTAATTGTTTATTTATATTTTTTTACTAGACGCATTCCGCATTTTGCTCGAGATTTCTCCAATATACAGACACAATTAATATCTATAACGCGCTTCGACACGCGATTTATCCGCAAAAACTTCCGAACAGAGAACACGCGAGAATAACTTTTAATTGGACGTCTTAATATTACGTATACAAAATGATTAAAAAACGATTAGACTTGGTGGTTATTAAACGTATTAAATTTAGTGGTATACGTCGATTCTACAAGGAGATTTCCGATATGCAGGATTTGATAAGTCGTTTTTTTTACCATCTTCTTAAAAAAGCGGATAAATCGCACCGAGGCACGACGTAAAGTAAATAAGTATAGATAGATCCACCATGCAACGAACGAAAAGAGTTTGGATATACACTTTTCAACGTTCAAGAAAAAAAATCATCGCATGCAAAACAACGGGGTTTGAGCACCATGGAACGTACTCATTGAAAACGTAGCCTCGAGCGATTGTTTTTGGCCGTGAAGTCACCGGCACCAATCGGTCCCAGAACTCAATAGTAGTCTTTTGCGTGTAAATATCGAAATTATCATTTTACGTAGAGACCACAACCGAACCAATCAACGGTGACTCAATAAATTACGTTAGTTAATTAATTAGATTAACACAAAAAAAAAATAAATATGTACGGATATCACAAGTTTAAGTTTTCACTTTTTTAGATAGCGGTACTAATTTTACGGTCGTCACCACTTTCTTTAGCGTCATCTCTCTTCTTTCGAAAGCACTGATCGCGATCGTTCGTTATTATTATCGTTTCCCTTTTCGGAATAAGGCACGCTCGACGGTAACGACAGCACTATTTGGTAACCTTCCCTTTAAACTCTTTTACCCCCCTCGTCACTTTTCACTATCGTCACTTTTTTATTTTCACTTTTCGCGTTTCACGACGACGACTACTACAGGTTTTTTGGCTATCTTTCAGTTCCATGGTGTTTCTTTTTCGAGAACTTCTGAAGCCTAATACAACTCTAGATGCGAACAAAACTAAAGGGGGTTCAAATTCTTTTCTTTCTTTCTTTTTTTTTGTGTTTGTTTGCTTCAGCACTAGTAGAACCCGACAGTTAGTGACACAACACACTAAATGCTAAGTTTGAAGGGGCACCTCATCGTATTTTTTGTCTGCTTCCTCGGCAAGGAAACGAGCCTCTTTCAGCTGGTTCTCTAGAGCATCCATGCGCTCTTCATCTGCCAGAGAGCGGTTCTCAAGAATTTTACGGGCACTAGAGGAAATACAGAGTTTATACATGCCGGGAAACTTAAACGCTACGTTTATAAAAGCGCCGGCGAATTCCGGACGTCATCTGAGGCCCGGGCGAAGACCTACGCACCTATAAAATATAAACAAACAAAAAATGGCCCTAACATCCCTATCCGATGGTGAGACGCGCATAGCGGTAGAATGAACGTCCGAGCTTTCGAGAAAGCTTCTATTATCCGGTTTATATGCACGTCCCACCTCCTAACCGTATAATTTATTAGTTCTATAGAAATTGAAGGATACCTCTTCGTATTTTTTATCTGCTTCTTCGGCGATTATTTTCGCCTGCGCCAGCTGGCTCTCCAGTATCGCCACGCGATCGTCTTCCATATTAGTCCTATTTTCCAGAGCTTTACGTATCCTACAGATATTGATTGCACGGTTTTAACGAGATGCGATTAAGTATCGAGATTAAACGATAGTCCGACTACGATAAGCGATCGCCTGCCCGATCGGTGCGTACTAAATTCTAATAAATACATTATTTGCGCAACCTTGCGAAATACTTACAACACAACTTTGCAGAATACTACAAATAGAGAACTCGAAGCAGATAAAATAGGAGAATAGCCAGAAAAAGATAGCACGCCTAGTTATTTGAGTGAGAAAACGGTGACATAAACGAAAAACGCAAATGACTTTCTAATAATTTACTTCAAAATAGATTAAAAACATTCGTTTTGTTTTCGGGAAAGTCATACTTTTCTGAAAATTCGGTAAACCGACATTTACGATTGTACGGATTTAATCGGGTACCGACTCGTCATCAACAATAAGGCGACCTTTACAAATGACAGCGTCCCGGTGGTAGAAAAGTCGGAGCAAATCTGACTTTCTAGCATCCGGTAAACTTCGATGACGCAACTACGCGACATTTCCAACTTTTACCGTCTATCCCCGCACAAGTTTTTGCAATTACACCGAACGAGACGCAATTACGCAATCTTGGGGATAATACGCAGACCGTAAGTCTTACGTTATGCGAGGACGTTTACTGCATGGGGAAGAAGAAAGTTTACGCCGGTCCAAACGTCGTGTTTTTAGGAAAACCGGACACATTACTATCGGGTAAAGGATAAAAAGTTACACACTTTTACGTGCAAGGGTAAAAAAAGTGTTTAAGAATGTTACTGTTACGTTCTTGCACACGTTAGCGCTCGCCCTGCAGATTCTCGTAAATCAAAATTATCCAGAGATCACCCACACGGTAATTACCTCGTTGAGTGGGTGGAAAAAGACACCACACCGTCTGCCCAACTTCCGGTAGTTTCTCGTAAAATTGACCACCCGGACCGTACGGTCCGGGCACCCAGCAATCAGTTACACAATTAACAACTGACGAAGACAATTTAGATGGATGATTTTACCAACTGATACTTTGAAAGTACCCCGTAAATCATTTAATAGCATATACGGGGTTAAACATTACTTGCATTTTCGAAATTTGAACACAAAACCGTTCCCGGACGCGAGTGCCCTTAAAACGAACAAAATTGTAACGTAATTATTCCTTTTATTCGTTTCCGAATATTAATTTACACAGTACAAAACGACAATACCGATCCCACCAAATAATGGTCCGTTAGAATTAAGTCTGGGAACCTTGCGGGCCACTGAAGCCTAAATAAAAATTATGAATATTATTCGATAGATCTTCTAATCGGAATATTTTATATTTTTTAATAACTCGTTACATTCTATCTGTAATAAGTAGCAATCCCAAGTTCAAAATTTCGCGTGACAAAATTGGGCACTCTCGGGCACAACCCGGCTAACCAAATAACCGGTTGTATACCTGGCCGAGTAAATTAAATCCGGTCGTTGACCAATAATCCGTTGCCGAACGCCTTTGTGAACGGGCTGTAAATAGTTTGCACAAAGCGATTGAATGGAGCAGTCAGCTATGCTCCTGTTACACGCCCTTACTACTGTAGTATTGCCATTGTAATCCGACCAATTAAGTTACAATGCGCCGGACAATATTGGTCGGAGTCTCTCTACAACGGAAACATAGGACTACGAGGCTTCCTCGCTTTTTTATCGCTTTCGGTGTAGCGCAGTGAAGCAAAACTAAACTAACTCCGATCGTTTACAACAACTACCTCGAAAGAAAATACGATTTATAACAAAAATGGAGTATGGTTATTGCATTGTAAACAACGTCGTAAAATTAATTCAGTTTATATTATAGTAAGATGATTTGTAAGATTTGTAAATATATTATAAACAATATATTTACAAATCCTCGTCCAAACGCTTTATAGCCAGCAAAGCCCGGTTTGTTCCTAACAAATATTTGCCGTACAAAAACTATCTATTCTTTTTTGGTCATTGCATCAACGGTTACCAATCGTTTTTTTATCGGCGCGCGTCTATATCAGAAATGATGTTTAGATTATTGCGTCAAATGCTGAACTAAATTTACTCAATCGCTTAAAAGAAACTACGTAAATTGAAGCAAACGTCAATAAGAGAAAAGGATTTGCACGATGACCAATCGACGCGTGACGCGCCCCGTAAATCGCTCGACGGAAAATACCTAAAGAAGTCGTATTTCCGGGTAAGGCGGATATCATTTCAGAGATAGGACTGATAAATTAATTATACGTATTCGAGATTTGCCTTTCTCGAATTAAAAAGGTAGGTATCGGTTAAGTTAAATTTCCAATATTTATTCGTGCGAACCAAGGTTTTCTGTTGCGCAAACAAAGTAATCCGAAACCAAAGTACCGTCATCGGTACGCAGCGTTATTGTGTGTAAACACGCGATCCGAAAGAGTCGATTTCATCAGGCAGGCAATCGTTAATCTACGATTATTAAAGTTTGGACATTCCGCCATTCGTCGCGTTCCCTTTAGGGATTAACTAAATATATGTGAAAAATATGACACGGAGGTAGCAGAATATTCAACTAATAAAAATATACGAATCTATCTAAAAATTAGGGACACGAACCGCTCACTCTCGTCAGCCGCTTGGGAAGCCTCGGCTAATTTAGCGGTAGCGGTAGCCAAACGTTCTTCGGAACGTTCCAAGTCCTCCTCGAGCAGCTGAATGCGCCGATTGAGAGCCGCAACTTCAGACTCGGCCTGGAAAGAAAGGAAAATAATTCTAAACACGTAGGAGGCTACGAACAATTTAATTCATACAAATGCGAATACGGATTTAAATCAAATCAACTCTGATTGGTAAATCGAGCGGCAATAATTATCGTACGTGTTTTTACTTTCTATTACATTTAAGGTATAAGAGAAAGTTATATATTCGGCGGTGGTTGGGAAACGTTTCATTAAAGGCGCCGGTTTATTTTAAGAATTAAAATTCTAAGCCGGTTTTACTAAATACGCCCAACAGTTATTTCTGCACGAGAAATAAAATTCCTGAGAAAAATTATCTAACGCCGTAATTAATCTCCGTTTATCTTTGGCTTTAAAACGACGTGTACACAATTACGGGTGTGCAATAAAACAACTTTTAGAAATTTAAATTGTAAAACGTGTAAATTGTGTAAACGTAAACAAAAAAGGCTCGAAAGCAACGGAAACCGAGCAAAACCGTACTTCCTTCCGGTCGGTTATTGTTAACTTCTAAAACTCATTTTCGTCGAATTATAAAATATAATTCGACGTCCATATTTGTTTTTTTAAGTGCGCACGTAGTCGGTTTACTCTCAATAAGGAATAGGAAATGACCCGTGTTTCACTTTTGATTTCTTTTGAACCAAAAGCGAATGGAATGCCTATTTGCATTTGAATATAAATTCATGCCGTAGTGCAAATTTATAGCCCCCAAATTTAAAATTAGTTTAAGAGGTAAACGCAAATGTGCCGTTAATTTTAACGAGTTTTTATGTGTAGGATTACGAATATTATTTGTTAAATATTTAGCCAAGTGAAGTATTTATTTATGATTAAAAATTTAACCTAACGAGTTTGCTAATCGATCGCTTCCGAATTAAAAAATATTTTAAAGGGGAAAAATCTCCAATTTGTTTTTAACTTCGAAAAAATGTTTTTATGACGCTAAATTCTATAAAACTAATAATACGCCTAAGATTGGAGAAACTATTTATTAAATATTTAATGACGATTTTCTGTACCCTTACCCGACGTGCAAATTGATCGTTTTTAGATTAAAAATCCAAAATGAAATTTGGGATCTCATAGAAGCTTTTCTAATCATTTCAAGCTGTTTTCGATCCCTACCTGATTCGGGACTTTACAATTCAACTTAAAGCTACTTTAATGGTAAATAAAGATTTCTCGGTAATTTGAAAAAGTTATTACGTCCGAGAATATAGATTATATATTTAATATTATCCGGCTCGTCAATCGATCATTTTTGAATTAAAAATAAGTTTAATATAGAATAAAGATTTCCTGAAAAAACTGAAAAAATACTTCAGTTTTTTCCACTTACCGCGCTTGGAACCTTACATATTAACTCAAAATTACTTTAAGGGCAAATAAAGAGACCTTTTGTTAATTTTAAGGAGTTATTGCATCCAAGATTATTTATTGAATATATGATAAATTATCGGGCTCATAAATCGATCATTTTTCGATTAAAAACGAGTTTAGGGGATAATAAATATTTCCTGCTAATTTTTCAAAAATTCGAAAAAAAAAACGCTTTTTTTGCCGTTCCTTGCTACAAACCATGTTATATGTTATAAAATGTCTCACATTTGAGATCTACTGGAAGCTTTTTTAAATAAACATTTCAAGGTTTTTCTTCGACACTTACCAGATTTCAAACTTTACAATTCATTTTTGAATTAGAAATACGTTTAAATCAAATTATAAAGCTTATTTGTTATAAGATTTTAAGGTTATTACGTACGCATATATAGTTTGAACAATAAACTCGGAACTCGTTTTTTTTATATTTTTAATGCTTAGATCGTTCGAGCGCGTCTTTAAAAAAAGGAATATTCAAGAAACCTCGCCTTGTACGGTCACAAAACCACATATTTCGATCGTTCCGATTTTTCGTTAATCATTACTCGGCAAATGTTATCGCTGAAAAGTTTTAATCGGCAGGATGATTATTTCGAAATTAGGCGATTCTAAAAAAAGTCTCGAGATTATCGGTTTTATGTCGTAAGGAAAATATCTCGGTAGGCTTATGTCACATTTTTGACAGCGCGAATGAATCACGTTCGTTTCTCGGACTTTTTCGTGTCGATCAAAACAAGGGAGAAACGAGCAAAAAGGACGGGCGGGACACGTGCCATTTCGAATAAACAGTTAGGTCGCGATTTGAACGAACAACCATTACGGAATATTTACGTCATCGGCGGGCGAAGAATTTTCCCGAAAAATCGATTGTCGCGACAGAAAAATAGGAAAAAAAAGAAGAACGCGAGCGGGCGGCCAACGGGATGCCGAAAAATCCGCGTACGGGCAGGCGGTGATAAATTCGGGCGGCCGTAGATTTAGAGAGATAAGTCGATAGATAAGCGGCGAGAGGTATGTGCCGTGCCGTGCCGTGTCTCTCCGACTTACTTCTTCGCGGCGCATAATTTCGTTCTGCAGCCGCTTGTTGTACTCCTCGCATTCGTCCTTGTACCTCTCCATTTCCTCCTTCGCCTGGCGCATTTTCTTCTTGAGCACGTCGAGGAACGTGCCCTGCGGTATGGTCGTCGTCATTTTCGCGTTATCTGCACACTGACGCCCGGGCACAAAACACACCACTACGAAAACCGTCCGACGTGGTGCGCGACAACGAGCAACTGGGCGAGCCGGCTTTTCTCGCGACAAGATGGCCGCTCACGCATGCGCCGGTAAGGTAGGCGCCTGTGCGCACTTTTCGACGTAGGCGCGGCCGTCGACGCGGAAATTTCGAAACGATACCCGGTCGGTAATTCGCCGTGGACCTGGGTTTAAGTAAACAGATTTTCACGTTCGCCTTTATAACGTTTATCATTTACCCTATATTACTCAATCGGTCGCAATTCTGCGCGTTAGTCACGCAGATAAGAACGCGAAAAGAATAATGCCAAATATGGTATACCTACTACGTACGCGCTCACTTTTACGATTGGCATTTCGAGGGCAAACCGTATGCGCCATATGGCGGGCAGGGCGTTTTAAAGAATACTCGTCGGTGCCGTCCCGATAAAATGCTTCATCTCGAACGCCCGATCGATTCAATAAAGTCTATTTTTATATTAAATGTTTTTATATTTATGTATATTTTTCTTTCGTTACGTATTCATTTTGCACCGCTGAAAGTCGCCGAAATAGTAGTGAGCGAAGCGATTAATTAAGCCGTAAGGAACGGTCGTGATGCGCACCTACGCAATTGACTAAATAACTGACTGAACACAGTGTCAATTGCGAATACAACAGACAATATACATTTTTACAACGGCTTGAAATGACGAATCTTCGTGATCTATTTTTTTTTCTCCTACGGAATGACCTCTGCGTAAAACGAAGGCATTTATCATCGACGCAATAATAACTATGTTCATTATTACGCTAACATAGAGTTAAGTGGAATTTTCTTTTAACTCGGCTCAGAAGTAGCAGTTATCGAACTCGATAGATTGAAATAACTATTTTCGACAAAGAAAACTGTAATTTGGCGGCTTCTGTCATAATATTCGCGCCCAGTTTATTTCGTGGGCCGTCTAACGAGACGTATGAACTGCCTGAATTGCACGACAGCGCATTTTCCAACGAAATGAAGAGAAGTGTGATAAGGTTTATAAGGGTTTTTTTTGCAGATAGAACATTTATATTTAGCAATACCTATTCATACTAGTAACTCAATATAAAATAATTGAAATTATTTTCCCATAATTTCGCATTAAATTTATTGCGCGACGTTCACGATGGCAAGGTGACAATATTATGGCAAACTAATAAATATTATTTGTCGTGTGTACGTATGGCTTTTAGAAACAGTTTTCGCGACGCGTTTAAACGTTTTTTCTTATACTGTACATAATACAGGTTGTACCAAAATTTGTAACCTCTTAACAAACATAAGATTTTGTAAAAAATCCAAAACACGGCAGGTCTTTTTTTAAAGAACGGGGTGTGTAATAACCTTCTTAAATTTTCCAATTACATGAGGGGCCGAGCGACGACCATGATTTCTTTTTAAATCGATCAACTCATTACCGGCATATTATTTTTTTAAGCTTAAAGGTAAAAATGACGTTTCGTTACGCTACGAAAGCCTAAAAATTTTTTGAATGCTTTTAAAAATGATTTCTTCTATAAAAGAAGGAATTGAAATAATTGCAATTTATTACCGAAATAATGAATGTGCATAGGTTACGGCGAGGATTTTCAACGAAAACCATCCAGATAAATGTGTAAGTCCAATATTTGATGCATAAATTTCGAACTTCTGGTTCTACAGCTAACAAAGAACACGAAATAGTAAATCGTCGAGTGCGAAATGAAACTATTGAAGTTGTAGTTCTGGAATATTCGCAAATGAATCCCACCATTCACTTAGAACAATATCCCAAGATTCTAACCTTTCTCGCTCCAGCGTCCATAGAATTTGAAAGACACATAAATTCCATCCATTTCAAATGATTTTGGTACGAGAACTAAGCGAAGAAGATCCGTCGATCCACCGAACTGCAATTTGGCGAAATTTTTAGCGAGCAAATAGATTCTTTTCTTTTTTTAACAAAAAAATTTTTATTTTGATAAAATGTGATTTTACCTTTACACTTAAAAAGTTAATACCTCGGCAAGAAGTTGATTAATTGATGTCACTCGATCCTTCGTGCAATTCAAAAACTTTAAGAAGGTTGTTTGCATTAACAGTTTTTACTCAGAAATTAGTTCCTTTCAAAACATAACTCTCGACATGTTTTTAGATTTTTTACAATCTCGCGTTTATTAAGTTATAGTGGTGGCAAATTTTCATTGGAACACCCTGTAGATATTATAATAACACGGTGAAGATATTTGTTATTTCTGTAATTGTGTGTTCGAGTGTGAACAGAGATACCAAAATCGTGAATTAAATTGTGGTCGCGGGTTAAATTTATTCTGGATATTCCTAAGCACTTTGTAGGATTTCAAATGATTTTACGACGAATAGTTTATAATTGTCCAATTGTAATTTGTTGGCTGAATGCAATCTATAAAGATTAGGCGTTTTACACGTTACGTAAATTAGATGCGGAATAAACTTAATAATACTTAGTAATACTTTAATAGCAACATACAGAAAACAATAGTACTTTAAATTTCCTATAACGTTGGACTACGGATCATTTCAATTTTTGCGAGCGTATGGTCGGTATTTTGTAATTTATTGATGTTAAGATTTGATTAAGATGTTGGTATTGAATAAATAACCATAACCATAATAAGTTAAATTAGTAAACTCAGTATAATCACCCGCTATGAGTATAGTATATTTTTATAATTTTGTTGCCGCACGTGATGCGTTCCTTTTTAAGAAGCATATCTACTGCATTATTTTCGGTAGACCTTGAAAAATGAAACGAAGACGTTCAACTTGAGAACAAAACATTTCGAAATAAACAAATGTGAAATTTTGTTATCTTACGTTCCTTGAAACACAAGAAAAGAAATCACTTATTTTTTTCTCCAAGCAACTTTCTACTTGAATATTAAGTTACGAGCCGTGCTTTTTCTTTAGCCCAGAAGTCTTAGTCGTTATTGTTTATTGGGCTTACGGTATTTATAGCCACTCCTGTGTACGCACGCAATCTATTTTTACATCTGCGCATTTGTTTACGCTCCCCTCGTGTTGTTTTTTCTCTTTTTTTCAAAGAAACGTACCCTTTTAAGTTGCGTATTCATAATATTGTGCAGCTCATTTCTAATGATGGAAAACTTCATTAGAGTGTCCGAACTGAAGATGGAGCTGCCGAATGCCAGTCCCGGGTAATCCGCGCATCTTCTCCGTTGCTTCCTCGCCTCCCTTTCGGCCACCACTTCCGCCCTCTCCGAGGTGCACCTCAGTCGGGATAATTCTTCCAGTTCGGGATCTTCGGACTCCTGATCGCTCTGGCTGGACCCCTCGGCCGCCGGCCTGAACACCAAAGACATGTCCGCGGACTCTTCGTCGGAAGCGCCATCGACGGCGGCGGCGACGGTATCTTCACCTTTTTCGGTTTCTCCCCTTTTCTTAATACTAATCTCGTCGTCATCGCAATTCGTTAGATCTATAATATCACCAATAGTTGCCGTTTCGTCGTCGGAGGCACTCTTGATCACGGCGGTCGTAGACGTCAACGTGACAGTTCCGTCACTTTCTAGGTTATGTACGGTTTCTTCGGTTTTCGAGGTCGTCGCCGGTCCCGGGGCCAACCTTCTGCGGCTGCCGTGATTTCTCGGGTGGTGCTGGTGCCCCCTCTTCCTCGCGCTCCCCGGGCCGACCCTCTGCGACATTCTCAGGCGGGTTGTTTCGAATTTTCGTCGGTCGTCGCTGCCATCTTGGCAACAGAACTGGCGTTGCGCTCCTGCGGACGTCTCCTGCACTACTAAACCGCAGTCCGGCGATCGCGAAGCACACTGCGCAATAGCGAGAAGATGGCCGTCGACCGAGCGGGCGTTACGCCCGCGACGTAGGCAACCGAACGCGCGACGCTTTTGTTTTCGAACTTAAAAAACGTTCGAAATTAACGAAAAGAAAAAACGAAAACAAACGGATTTTTCCCACGGGGCGCGGTGAAGGTTATCGAGTTTATCGGTCCGCGCGAAGCGGCGCGCAAACGTCGCGACGCCGGAGTTCGGGGCGTCGCCATATTTGGCAACGGAAAATAGCGTCTATAAATAACGCGGCGGTTTCAAATTTTCTCTCGTGACTTCTAGGAATGTTACATCATAAGCGCGCAAATAAATCAAACGGGGGGCTAAAAGTTTAACCGGTTAACCCTTTCTACGCGCGCCACCTTAAACATACATTTCCGCTCTAAAACTCCTAACCCTTAAAAATCCCTCGACAATTTGGTTTAACGTAATTTTTGAATCGCGTAATCGTACGATCGTACTTACATTTTGGAAAGCCTTTTCTTTATCTTCAAGCTTGGTGTTGACTTGGCCGAGTTGCTCTTGGGTCTGGTCGAGTTCATTTTCAATGGTCTGGATCTTCTTTTGCAGAGCCCTGGCTTCTTCCTCCGCCTGAAAAGCCGCAGTACTTTATTTAACGTTCGGCTTTTGTATATTAGAAGTACTGACGGTATAAGCAACAACAATAGGTAGCTTTTAAAAATTTACGTTATTGTTATATGTATAATAGATGTATAAGTATTAATTGTAATAAAATTCTTTTATTACAATTAATGCTTTTATTAATTAACGTTTGGATTTCGGAACTTATTTGTCAATATTTGTGCGAAGTATAAAGAATAAAATTAAAAATTTGCGTCGTGTTAATTCAAACAAGGTTTACTCTTTCCATATTCTATAATTGACTAGTTTATCTTATGCGTTAATTGCCTTCTCTCCCCGTTCTTCTCGTTAACGCCCGTTAAGGACGTACACTTTAAATACGAGGGTGAAACAACAATATATTCGGCGTGCACATTTCAATTCATTTTGTGATTTTGCTTCGAAGTTTGAATACCCATTACGCGTTTGCATAGTTATGCAACTTAATAATGTTTCTTGCAAATACGTGAAAATCGTGTCGAACCTAGTTCTATCATCAATACGCGTGACGGGGTGAAATTATTGAAATTAATTATTACAGGAATCGTAACGTTATAATTATAATTCAAAACGAATGTACAAAAATTTTTATTTGTCATTAAATAAACAAGAAAACCCACCTTTTCAGCTCGAAGGTTGGCATCCTTGGCGAGCTGTTCCATATGCTTGGCCCGATCCAGAGCGTTGTCCTTTTCCAACTTCATGGCCTGCATTTTCTTCTTGATCGCGTCCATGGTTGTTGCGGTGTGTCTGCCTTACCGACGATGCTAAATAACTGCAAACAAGTTAAAAAGGACCCCGTTAAAACGTTAATTAATATCGCGTCGGCAGCATTCTTTTTTCTTCGTAAGGAGATAACCGGAGGTCGTTTAAAGAAGCCAAAGAATGTAACGTCGAACCGAAGTAGGGCATGAATCATTGGATCGTTAAAAAAACGCGGCGGGATATTTTTTGAGTGCGTCACGCCGTTGGAAGGAAAGTGCGGCACTAGGAATCGTCGACCCATACGAACTCGATTTGCGAACAGGGTGGATATTTCATGGGGAATTAATCGTTAGTTTAGGTGATTAATCGACAGTTAGGGATGACGACAATTGAAAGTTGAATACGCATATTCGAAGTTGAAAGACCGATACGGCACGCTATATAAGGTGCTTTAATTACTATTAAAATAGTCTCCCTGTGCGCATATAGGTGAAGGTCATAGAACTGTATGCCGAACGTCAAAGCAATCTGGTATTTAAATCTGGCGATCATCTGTGCGCTTTATGAAAAGGAGTCCTTGTCGATTGACCCGATTTATGAAGCGTAATTCGCGACGACGCGAGCAAAAAAGAAAAGCTCCATTATCTCTATAACATATAGTTCGCCAATCGCACGATTAGCAATTTGGTTACCAGTCCGGCAGGGGGCGATTGACCGTGAAGCGGACGGTGACGTTGCGGTTGCCTATCGTTCGGCAACCGCAAAAATAAATTAGTTCGCTTTCCAATAACCAGGGGATCATTTGTTAAAGCGCGTTCCATTCATAAACGTTTTACTAGAACAACAATTGAAAGAAAATCGCAAAAGGTATCTTTGCCATTACTTTGGTCTTTTTTAACGTGACATTTCTTATCGTGACATTATTGCAAATAATTGCCCTACAACGTAACGCGTACGACATTTTGAGAGATTTTTCATAAATTCCGCATTATTACGTAATATTTGTAACGAATCCGTTCTCTCGCGATGTCCGTAGCGTAACAAACATCTTTGCTTTCAATATGAATCGTTACGAAGACTAGGCACCGTTATCGTAATAATCATCTTCGAAACCGAATTATACCAAATTAAGGATAAAGACATGACGTATTGAAAATTAAATAAAACAAGGCTACTCCTCGACTGACAACAAGTTTTATTTGACGTAAGTTATAACTGTCAAGTGATAATCATTTGAATGATTGAAGTACATGCCTAACTGGATAAATCGAAAAAAGTCAATATATAATACAACCAATTCGTACAGAAAATGTATAAAAATCTGCGGTTTCATTAAAATCTCAATTTCCGTACAGTTTAATAAATGATTCCGATTATTTGCTTAACTTACAGAGTGAAAAATAAAAACTTTGAAATATCAAAAAAAAACTATAAGCAAGTTTTTAAGATTTTCGTAGGATTTCGTAAGATCTGTAGAATTTTTGTGGTGACGGTCGACGACAGATCACGACGACGTCAGACGATTACTAAATATAGCTTTTGGGGCAAACGGAGCTCATTCGCGACGGCGTAACCGGACGGGCGGAAATTTCACGCAAAAATTAAAATTTTGCAGTCACGTCCGACTCTTGCGAGATAGATTTGAAAAGGGGGAACGCCTACCTAATTTTAGTTATCAATCGACAATTTAGTAAAATAATCGAACGCGTAAAAATAGTTTCCGTTAAAGTATCGTATCGGCGACGAATAGATAGGGTTATTGAAACCGGCGAACTCGTCGAGGAACAATTAGTAAAATACTCGGTTAGTTAAGGCGTAAACCGTTCTGCAGGGAGAGAGTGGTAACTCACCAAAAAACGCGCGCGCTTCTTTCTCACGATCTCAGGACGACTGAACGGTTCTAGGTAAGCTATCAGCTTACGCAAAGCGCGCCATTCCTGGCCCGTACCCCACCAAGCACCACACTGTGCCCCGCTAAGAATAACTCCGCTAAATGCAGAGCGCGTACGACGGCGGCCCCTCAAAATGTTCCGTAAGACGTTTCGATTTTTTCGAGAGACGAATTTCCCGACCGAAAGATCGGAGAATCGATCCGAAAGCGGTCCTTCGCCGATCAAAGTTTCCCCCGAACCGTTAACGCGAACCGTCCGCCGCCCGAAGAACGTTCGGAGTAAAATAACGACGGCACGCTATTATTTCAATTTCTTTGTTTTACATTCAGATCGACAGCTCGCATTTACCGTACTCGTAACCCGTTCCACAAAGGCCTCGAACGCGGCACGCGAACGCATTTCAAAGTACGTAAACGATCTAGTAACGGAGACGTCTCTTGTTTTGGTAACGCCTCGCAAAATCCTTTTAACCGAATGGCGAACAGCGCGTATTCGCTAAATCGCAATGGACGGGTCGTGTCACGATTATTTTTATACTGCAATCTTTTTGCCGTTATTCGTAAAAAGCGAAAGTTTAACATTGAACTACCAGTCGCGCCTTTACGGATACCTCCGACCCAGTAACCGATATCGAGCGTGTCGAGCGCACCGTACACCAACGCAAATGATAACATTTTCCCCGTTTGCACCCCTAATTTTGCGCCGATTCGACCGGTACTCGTACGGACGCCCGAGAATTGCCGTTAAAAATAAGCTCGTCTTTATCTCTCCGCTCTAAGTTCACGAGCAGCGGAGATATTCGAACTTAGATGTACCGGCTTGACGTCTCATTTACTCTATATATGGAAAACGAGCGAAGCGACGCGAAAATGCGCAAGGCCGTATTTGTAACGCGGCTAACGCCGCGTAAACGACGGAAAGTAATATTTTACGACTGCTTTCGCATTAAAACGAAGCGGACTAGAGATGTCGATTTGCGGCAGCGACGTATCGAGTCGAAATCGGCAGTTAAAAAAAATATTTATTATCGACAGTTATTGAGCTTCAGTTCGTTCGACTGATAAATAATTATTATATATTTTGGATAAGTTTCGAATTTGAATTCGAAGGGGTTAGTTAGTGCCGGTCAAAGCATTAAATATACGCCTTTCTTCGTGTTTTTTGAAAATGATTAAAAGTATTTATTTTTTGTTATTCTAAGTTGTGCATAAATTTCGCAAAAAAATATGCACCGGGATATTTGTCGAATACGCGATGCGATATTTGCACCCGTTGCCATTATAACTTAACTGCTATTCACTATTGCGGGATTTTCAATATAAGTCGATTAAAACTTTTGTCGTTGTTTCGAATGAAACCACCCGCGCAATACTCGATAATCTCAAATATAAATCGTCTGTTTATTTCGTATGCGTTTGTACGTACACATTAAATTGTTTCATTTATATAAAATACCCTTTTTGGAGTTCATATATTTGTCGATTAAACAAAATACTGCTCGAAAATCAAATGTAATAAAGAGGGATGCCGAATTACTTTGATTTTCCTTTGCCTTTGGTTCCTCCTCTAGGTCCTTTTATTTGTTGCAAGTTATGGCGCGGTGGAAATATGTTTCTGCGAACTGACCGTCCTTCGTCCGACAACTTCCAATATGGGTTTCAAAATCGTCGGATCAACTTACCCGCGTTTTGGTGACAGAGAATCCGGGTCCCTTCTCCATTTACCTCCAAATCCACCGAAATTGTTCGTGCGTCCAAATGCGACCATAAATATGCCGTTATGAATGTTTATAGAAGAATTTTCCTTTTTCTTTAAACGCAAAGGACTGCCAATCGACTTATTTTATAAGGCGAAATGATAAATTATTAAAGTCCAATAAATTATTAAACGTCCGTATTGCAGTTTGTCGATCGTAGCTTGTAAATGGCCCCCGTTAAGTTTTTTCAGTAAAATGCGATTAACAAAATATCGCGCTAATGCAAATGCTTTGCTCGCAAGCTTCTTTTCATTCGATTAGACTTCCCCCGGACGTAAGTTCGGTGCGCCCCGTTTCTCGCCCATTATCCCCAAAAATTCCTATCGCAGTTTCCGACCTGCCTTACCGTATTTGCGAGCATATTCGCGCACCTCGAGCAAAATTGCCCGATCGTACTCTGCCGAATTGGTTACACCGGTTAGAGCGAATCGCGTACATTTTGGGTACCGTCTCCCATCTGTGAAATTCTATTTACGTTTCGGGCAGAGTAGGGTGTAGGGGAATGCCGAGATAGTAGGGAGAAGGCGGCGCCTTCCTTGAGACGTCTCGACGCTTTCAAGCCTAGGAGCTAGCAGCTTCCGAACACCTTCAGGTGCAGGTAGGTCTGTGTGACGCTAAAAAAACCCTAACTTTTCTAACCGACGCAGTGACTTTTCGTACTAATAACGAGTTAAACGCACCCCTTAACGAAACGCGGAATATTTCCGTCGAAAGGAGAACCCGCTCCTCCGCACGAAATTCTCAAAAAGAACGATTAAGTCGCCGAGTAATCGTCCACGTACAAAGTTACCGTAGAAAAAGGGTATTCCCCAAAAAGATTTGAAGCCGTAACGTACGCCGATATTATATTACAGGAGATGCGTTTCGTCATACGCATGACCATTAAGGGAAACTATGCGCCGCCATTTTGGATCAAATTTGGCCGTCTAAAGGTTGAAAGTGAAAATTTCAAGTGTTCTCGTGTTACGAATTTCGGTTAATTCGAGTGCTAGTGTGGGTCGAGAGGAGTCGACGAGGATTACGATACGGTTAAATTTAGACGCGTTAGGGTCTAAATTGCGGGACGAAGATGGTGGCCGGAGCGCCATTTTCGAAATTATATCACTAAAATTCGCCAATTTTTGTCGCCTTAGAGATACTGCGATTTCATTTGAAGAAAATCTGAAGAATAGATCTGGGCAAAATTAATTATCACCGTTTCAATTTTTATACGAAAATTTTACATCCTCTTATCAATTTTACAATTCGGCAATTCTCCTAAAAACTTTTTGCGAATTTTTGAGCTACTTATAGCGAAACCGTAAATGAAGATGAAATTCGAATATGAAAGCGCTTAATCGTAATTGGCACGAGAAAGTTGGTCTACGAAATTGTTTTCCTTTCAGAAGTCAAAATTTACTTTTATTATAAGTTTTCGCGTCCTTTTTAAGAGCACGACAATAATGGAAATATTCTATGGAATTTATTTGAAAAATTCTTATGTAAATCGGATGTTAAATTGTAAAACCTGCGCAGCAGTTTATGTGCAGAAAATAAAATAAAAATTCCCCTAAAAGCATATGTGAAATTTGCAAAATAAACGACGTCGTAACTTTTAAATCTAACGTAACTAGCGACAACAAAAAGTTAAATGTTTTGGAATGTTTGCAAATGTAATCATTTAATTAATCATTAATTAGTTAATGTAATCAACCCTTATAAACAAAAATCGTCTTGTACTAAGGTACAAATGTAAAAACGAAGTCTCCACTACGCCAAAATATGAAAAATATTTTTTTCATTCAATCCCCGATGATGCAAACTTGGTTAGCGAAACGCACGTCGAGTTTTTCATAATTTTCATAATTTTTCATAATTTGGCGTAGTGGTGACTTCGTTTCTACTTCGTTACAAAGCCAAAGCTTTCGAACCCTCAACTTTACTAAGGTACTGCTTATTATATATTTTAAAAATTATTATAAAACGACACCTACAACAATAAAAATTAAAGGATTTCAAAATATTTACCATTACGTAATAAAGGTCATTGTCAATAAAAATGTTAGATAGTTGCGAAATGCTTATACGATATTTATATTTAAACTGAAGAAGAAATTAAGAACCCTAATGGGTTAATTTGGGTTGGATTACATTGGGTTGGGTTAAGTTAAATTAGGTTCGGTTGAATTATGTTTGATTGGGGTAGGTCGGGTTGTATTTGGTTTGGTCGGAGAGAAGAATATAAGATAAGGTATCGATAAATCACAGCCAATTTCTATTGTCATTTTAATCCAATAAAAAGTCATTAAACAAATTAAAAACTACTATGAAAAAAATTAACCAAACCCAACCCAAAATAATTTTTTTACATTTTTTAAAAAATAAAATAATATTAATGAGAATATTTTAGCGAATCGGATTAAAGTTGAGGGTTTGGAACCTTTGGCTTTGTAACCAAGTAAAACAAAGTCACCACTACGCCAAAATTTGTAGAGAGGATGCTCGACGCACGTTTCGCTAACCAAGTTAGCATCATCAGGAGCGATG
>JAWQRM010000381.1:0-23415 GCA_033557675.1 Coptodactyla brooksi
GAGGTGGCCAGTTAACAGGTCCATTTCGTGAAATTAATCGTTCGTCAAATGTTTCTTTCAGTAAATTAATTGTGTCGCGCGCTGTGTGGCATGTGGCGCCGTCCTGCTGAAACCACATGTCTGCAACATTAATGCCTTCCAATTGAGGCACGAAAAAGTTAGGAATCATGTCTCTGTACCGCTCACCGTTGACTGTAACGTTCTGATCATCGTCATTTTTGGAGACATATGGACCAATTATTCCATAAAGTGGATGGACACAAGTTTAATTGTTGAGCACGATAATGAATTGATGCATTTGGATCATCATCAACTCTACGCTGCATACCATCAATCGCTTGTTGTGCGCGTACTGCACGTCTTACGGGATGCATACTATCGTTTAGAGTAAATGTATTGCGAAAACGATCGATAGTTTCTCGAATTAATCGTTCAGATGGACGATTATGAGCACCATAAAATGCACGTAATGCGCGATGACTTTCTCAAATTGAACTATGTTTTTCAAAATAAATTTGAACAACTTGGAAACGTTGCTCCGGCGTGAGTCTATTCATGATGAATTGCCAAACCAAACTAATCCCAAAACAATCGAGGACTGTCAAATCGACTGTCGCAGAAAACAGCGTTACCAACTTAAAGTTCTCTGCCTCCAAAAAAAATACCCGCTACAATCTACCCCAATCAGTGGCGCATTCTTCTTGAATTCATCAGGTAAATATAACGGTTCGCTTTGGTGACAGTAATATGACTGCTGAAATCTGGTGAACATACCATATAAAACAGCAAAATGGTTGTTATCTAAATCGACATTTAGATTATCGTACGGAAAACGTTCACCATTGAGGAATACAGTAAAGTTTGTTAAATTTATGTTGTCGAAAAGTGCCATATTAGCGTCCAATTTCCTTTTTCGATTTGTTTGAAAACCAATTATAATCAATCGTGGAGTTTCTAGCTGAATGTCGTTTTTACAGTCCAGGATTGTTTTGTGGTTCGTGGTACTTGAGGGTATTCATGTATTTCCCAGCTTCTGAATGTTATATGCATATCAATGTTCTTTTCCGATAATTTAGTTAAAGTTAGTTGCTCCCTCAGTCCGACTGTCAGGTGGGGAACTCTCCAAACTATCTTGCTAATAATTAACTTGACTTTCTCCTCTTTAGCGCGTTCTGGGTGAATTACTACGTCAGCATCATCGTGATTGCGAATTAATACCAACTCCTGTCGAACGTTTATTACAATCTTTTTAAAATCCTCCGCAAACCCGATTAACGTTTTCGTTGGTACGCTAATTCCAAAATTTCCATTTCCGTCTAAAGCCTTTGACTCTCCTGGCTTTGGTTCTTTCATGTTCCAGCCGACATTCTCTAATCTTACCATGTCATTCTGCGTAAATGAAAAGTACCCTTTCATACATGACGTTATTCTCACATTTCTCACTTAATCTATTTGTACACCGTTAAGGAGATATCTCATGTCACTAAACATATATGCGACGGTATTGTTAACCAACGTTGCCGTCTTACTAACATCTTTAGACACATTTCCACCTACACCAATTTTTTGATGACTTTCGCCGGATAATACATAATTGCCTATTTCCGGTATGGAAATTTGGATTTCGTCATTATTCTCCTAACTAGTTAAAAAACATTTATATTAAAACTTGATATCCCAATTGAGACAAAAATTTCCGATTCAGACGTGTTAACCGTCGATTAGACGTAGTCCTACTATTGCTTTTTCGCATTTTACTCACGTTTTTATACTTTCCCCCGCCACCTTCACAATTTTCACGTTTTAAAAACATCCTCCCCGCAGTTTCAACTACAATCATCGTTAGACTAATTCACCGACCTTAGGTGTACTCTAACTGTTATTTACTCACCTCTAAAGTTAACTAGATTGTTGTCGTGATGCAGCACGCGCACTGTCCATGTACTGATCACTTTCGGCGATACAGGTAAATAAATATGTTGCTGCAGTGTTTCAATTATTTTAAATCCTGGCGGAACGTTTGAGAAAATGTGGTGTAAATCGTGTACAGGCACTCCATTATTATAAGAACCGCTTATTATATTGCAATATATTTTTAAAGCGTTTACCTTATATATATTTACTGTGTTATCTGAGATATTTTCGCTATCCACCTCCAGCATTTTCGTATTAAATCCAAGTAAAGACCCTATTTTTATGGTCTGAGAATGCTGTTATGCACGCAGGGTCCTGTCCCTGGAGTGTCGAACTCGCCGAAGCCCTACCGACTAAACTTATATCCATCTTAGTGGCGTGAAATCCATCCCGGCACCACCATGAGGCATTACTTCGTTATGGCACCACTTCCTCAGGTCCCTTAAAGGGAATCTCCTCTTCGCTCTACAGGGTAAAAGCCCACAACAGAGTGACGGACGTGTCTACAGTCCGTCCATCTCCCCCTTTTTCTTCCGTAAAATGTTCTTAACGTAAGAGGCTATCTTGACCCATTCTTCCTGGCCTCGAAGCATTTTTTCCACCATGTTGTCCGGTGAAATATTTCCTATATCCTCTTCCAAAGCGAGTCGCTCGACGCTCCACCGTTCAAAAAATGTGCGTTGAGCGTCATCGACATTCGTGTCGCCGTAGGGACAGCTGCTGTCCGATATTTTTCTCATTTTTTTGAGATAGGAACAGAAAAGTCCATGCCCAGTTAGGATTTGGGTGAGGTAGAAGTCGACCTCTCCTGCCTTCCGATTAAGCCAGCCATCGAGCTGACTGATGAGTCGGGCGGTCCATCTGCCTCTAGTCTCTTCTTCCCATCTCCTTTTCCAGATTTCCATGCTTCTGGATCTGGCGAGCTTAGATGCCTCCTGTTTTCCTAGAACGGGCTTCTGCTGGTGGACAAATTGTCTCTCCTGGGTCAGTAGATCTATCGGGATTACACCAGCGACCACTAGTACCGCGGGTTCAGAGACCATGCGGTAAGAGCACGCGATTTTCGGAGCACCTCGTTTTTGCACCGCAGCAATACGTTTGCGATATTTTTCATATCGAAGCGTTTCGGCCCAAACTTCTGCACCATACAGCATAATTGCTTCGGCAACACGCATCAGTACCCACCTCATGTACGATCGAAGACCGTTAATGTTGACCATTAAACTGCCTAGCGATGCCAGTACTGTTGCTGCCTTGTCGGCTGCCTTTTAATCAAAATTAAAGTTACATCTATATTTTTCAGTCATATATGTGCCATCGATACGCTTAGGTCTGTGCATCCTTATCTGCTTATCTGCTAACAATAGCTACAAAATTTAAATTAAACTAACTCCTCGTAGACGAGAAAAAGGAACTGTCATATTTGTTAAACCAAGCAGAAAATCAACGGGTATTGTTGCGCAAAATTTGGTGTTTCCAGGTCTACAATTGGCAACACCATAAAAATCAAGAGAGCTTAATGAAACTGTGGAGTGACAACTGTAGTGATGGACAAAAACTCAAGATGCGAAAAACGGAAAACAAGAGATTATGTAGTAAAACCGGATTTGTTTTTTTTTTCAAAATATCGAGCAATGAAGATTCTGGTTTCGAATATGATACTGCAAATCATGACTAAGGAAGTGAGAGAATTCGAGTCATTCTTTAGAAGGATTAACATCACTTTTCGTACTTTATCCGGTAAGTTAGTTGGTGTTTGTTTGACGGCGGCTTGAGACTGGAAAGTGAAATTAAAAGACGTTTTATAAAATCACGTGCTACATAATCAATTTAATTACCACGACAGCACATTTTTATCAACAAATTCCAACTAAAATATATACAGAGGTTGCGTCTTTCTGGACTCGAAATAGGAAGCGTTACAATTGACAACAACGTATAGCGTTACACGATGCAGACGAAACAGAAACGCCCACTATGCTCAAGCGTATTTGCTTCATTTCGTTGCAGACTGTCGTACGAAATGCATCTATTCGACTGAACTAAATATAAAAACAAATGGTTGTATACACCGCCCTGCCGAAAAATTGCAAATCGTCAAGTGGTTTTGTGTCTTCAAAAGAATGCGCAGATTTATTTGCACACACTTTTAAAGGAATACCCATTTTACAAATTTTAAGAAATTTACAACATTGTTCGTATGTTTGAAGATTGTTATTGTATAAAGGAATGTTCCAAGTGCCACTTGGAAGTATATAGCACGGGCTATATAAGTGCTATAAATTTAGTAAGACACAAGAGTTATTTCCCGACGATAATATTCGAAGAATGGAATTTTGTGAACAAGTGATGAAAAGGCAAATTAAGATGAAAACTTTATATATCGTTTTCACCGATGAATCTACTTTTCCATTACATGGAAAATACAATCCTTCTGTTGTTCGTTATTGGTCTCGGGAAAATTCACATAAAAGTACCTCCGTTCGCACCCAATATCCACAAAAGCTGAACGTTTGGACTGGACTTCTTGCTGACCATTTAATAGGCCCCTTTTTTAATGACGGAACTTTAAGCGATCAGAAATATTTAGATCTACTAGAAACGCAAATAGTTCCGGCTATTTTTAACTTTGCGAAATTTTATTGTTAGGTGTGACAGGCTCTCGCAAAACCACGTGACTCATAGCAAGCGTGTAGTTATTAGAACAGATTTCGGAGAAAATCAAAGATACTCATTCTAGTGCAACACGTACAGCTAAAGAAGTGTCATTTTATTTGTATATTAAAGTATTTTTCATTAAAGCATTAATTGTTACTTCTAATCTAATTCTTTCTTCTAAATTACGCACGCTTTCTGTGAGTCACGTGGTTTCGCGAAAGCCTGTCACACCTGTCAATAAAATTTCGCAAAGTTAAAAATTCAAGGGTTCAGACATTAAAGAAGCACCCCTCGCTCTATAAGTAAAACAATTAATCGCACAATACTCGTCAGTCAGTCTTTGGTCTGAAAATGGTAGGACGTTTAAATTATGCTCATGAATACTATTTAAATTTGTTTATTATTTATGGAGAATATAACAAAATAATATGTTTATTATTCTATAATTCGAACAATCTTTGCTTTCTCCCATCTTGTATGTTGGTATTGTTATGTCTGCCTGCCAATCTTCGGATATTACTAATTCGTTTAATGCTTTGTAATAAGATCATCTTTTTAATTTTTACATTCCATTTTTACCTATGTTTGTAATCGTTTCTGATCTTATTTTATTTAGCTGTAGACTTTCGCTGCTTAAATCACCTCTAATACTTCTTTCAACTCTGCACTATTCAGGTATTCGATCTAAATATTCTCTACATCTTTCCATTTTCTTTTGTTCTTTAGTTACGAAATATCCTTCTTTGCATTTAAACTGGTTTGTTCTGCAATCTCACTTGTGTACGTCTTATTACGTCTGTAATTTTACCTTACTTAACCCTTTAATATAATATAAGCTTTATCTTTAACAAATAAAATAATGCCTAAGATAAACCTAAATGAGAAACAATTGGAGGAGGAAGAGGAGGCAATTCATTCTATACATGGAGAAGAAAGTGATCAGATACCCTTTGAGTATAAGTGACTGGGCAGAGAACAATTTTGAAGTAAAATCATCGAATTCTGACGATGAATCATACAAATCGACGAAAAAGGATGAAGTAGTTCAGTGAAACATGAAGAAGTAACTGATAATACTGAATGTACGATTCCTCCATTTGTAGCGGTCCTAGATTCAAAATCTTCTAAATAATAAAGTTATAAGGACGGGTCCCTCCGTCACTTTCCAATGACCAGACGCGATCTAGCTAACTTAGTCACTCTCTCTTCAGAGCGAGTGAAGCCTTTGCAGTGCCCACAGGATCGCTCTACGGGCGGTATATGGCCCTCAGAGTTCGATCTTGCATGCGCATCTTCAAAAATGTGCTTTAATTGCTATATACACATATAGCCATATACGAAAACGTTCAACTTCTATTGTTAATGGAACCTGATTGAAACGGTAGTTGTGTGAAGAGTATAACACATTTAACATAACCAACATAACTTCAACGATCCGTTAACGGCGTCACCTGTGGACGGAAAATGTCAAAATGGCCGCTCGCCGATCGATAAACATTCTACCTTTTAGCATGCATTTACCATAACCTCAAAACTTCAATGATCCGTTAACGGTAATATTTGACATGTCAATTTGAACAATTGATGAACTAGAAACCTTGTTAGTAATGTTGATCCCTTCCGCTGCGATGAAAGATAATCATTTACAACAATGAACTCAAAATACGGAATTAAAATTACAATAGTATGCTGCTCTATAACTAATTGCAAGTGGATGTTAGATGAAAGTTCTTATTTGAGAAAGAAAGCTCAGATTAATATGTAGTTTGCCACGAGCTGAGCATTATGTAAAAGTTTTTTGAAACCCGCAGAGTTTATGGCTACAAAGGGACGAATCGCAAATACATCAATATTTTACTTTGATCAAAAGAATCTTATTTGTCATATATGCCAAAATAGAGAAAAAATTGTTTTCTGTTATCAACAATGCACGAGGAAGCAGAAATCTGCTGTAATTATTTAGAATTATAATGATACAACAGCACGTGTGGACACCTGCTTTGTGTATTCTATGGCATGGTTAATATGGACTGTTACCTCATTCCCACATTTGCTTGAGTTGAATCATTGTCTTGCTGAATCATGGATGGAACACAGACTTGATACCAGGGCTTTACGTCCAAATATGTATCAAAATATAGGTAGCATTTCAAAGGTATTACTTGACACTGAAACTATTATACTTCAAAATAAGAGAGGAAAAATATATTCTCCCAGCAAAAAAGGCATATGAATACTACTTACTGACTTCAAACGTACAATTTGCGGTAAACATCGTGGCACTGTTTGCACAGTTCATTAAATAAGTTTAATTATATAATTTTTGCATCAATTTGAAATATAATTTTCTAAAATAAACAAATTTGAAAATAGCCTACAACATCTAAACATCATCAAATGTGAACATCTAAATTACGAAAATAGCCAATAAAGACAACGTTAAAGTATGTTGAACGGGGACGACAATCTGAGATTATATTTTTTGCCCTTGAATGATATTGATGAATCAATGATGTTATCAGAGTAAAATCCTAAAATAATAAAAAGTTGTGTTTATATTAGAAGAACATAAAAGTCGTCCTTGAAAGCAAAAGAAATGTTAATATATAGGATGTTCCGTAATATGTTTTGATTCAGTTCAAGCATGAACAGATAATAGGCAGGTAATGACAAGTCATCAGGCGACAAGTCATCAGGCGACTTACTTTTCTTGACAGCAGATTAATAGAAAATTAAACAAAAAGCTATTACGAAACAGTAATGATCTACTAACAGTTTGACAGCGGAAAATTGTGTGAAAACATTTCAATCATCTACATCACTCAACGCAGTAACCGAAACCGTTTAACCAGTCACGAAAAAGACCACTGGAGCAATTAATAATAACTGGTACACAACCAATTCCCTAAGTCAGTCAATCTCGTAACATTTTTTACACCGACTTCGACGGTCCAAACATACGCGGACTCGATACAAGATGCGGGCGTACCTATAACCAGTTCGCTCTCCCGCGCATTGCAAAATAACCATAAATTCGATCGTTGGATTTGCGCAACGCACTAATTACCGTTTGGCGATTTTTAATATGCGGCTCGCCGCGGGAGTCCAACCATTACCGCGAGGCAGCGTTACTGCCCGACGCAACGCAACCGTTTCTCGCTATACGGTCTCTAAGTAGTCCGATGATTTCAGGTTTCAGGTGCACCCTGAAATCTTCGTCGCGCCCGCCGCCCACAAATGCCACCAATAAAACGGGATAATGGCTATTTATGGCCGTTAAACGGTCTATTATTATTAGCGCCGTAACGGTCCACCGGAGTTTTACGAACGCGTTAGCGAACTTCAAACGCTACACGGCAAGCTATCGAGATCAGTTTATACTATGTATGCTACGTACAAGTTTACATTGATTTAAAATGGATAGGTGCAGCGAATGGTTACGGCCATAAGAAGTTACTGTTGAGGATTAATAAATATAAGGCGCCGTATAACAAACAACTGCTTGCAGTATCAAATGCAACAATATAGTGTCATCTAAAGTTCCTAAAAATGTATTCAAAATAAAGTAAGTTAAACGCAAAAATAACATAACGCTTTAAGAACCTTAGGATGTTTGGGGATGGCAAAACTCGATATAAACTCGAAAAAGTCTCAACCTCTCCTACTTCAAACTCACAACTTGATGGTAATATTTATATTAGCTTACACTTGGGCAAAAAAAACAAGTGGTTGTGATTCTAGACAGCAGTTTAGCAGGTGTACTCAATTAAACTAATATTGGAAGGAAAATAATATTCATGTAATGGGGATTTTGTTCTGAATAGTGTTAATTCTTTTATTAACTAAACGAGCCCAAACCATAAATCAAATGACATACCACAACAAGTGTTATATTTATAAGTGTTCTTTTCACAAATTGAATTTAGTCATTTTCAATTTGCTCCAAATTGGTTTATAAATTTGTTCAAGTCGTTAGTCCTGTTATTCTCCACAGGATACTCTCTAGGGAACTGACGTAATCACTTGGCTCGGTAAAACGACCGGATGGTTGCTACACGGGTTCCAAATATAAAACGTAAGAGGTACTGGCCCTAACACACTTCCCAGGCAGTGTACCATCAAACGCTCAATCTGCTGAACATGATACTAAACGTAGGGACAATATACCGTCTAGGATAATTCGATGTGAAGCGCGGAAGTTTGTTACTCCTAGAGTCGATAGTGCTTTTCGGCGCTGATTCAACAGGCCAAGGAACTGTTGACTCCACTACTAGTGGTTGACGGCAAAGGTCGTTTATATACCCAAGGCTGGTAGGACAGGCCAACAGCCAACGGATTACCAACCCATTGCATCCTTTTTAATGAAACTGTTAGAGAGAATTCTGGACAATTACATTAGGTCTGAAATCCTCAGAAAGAGTCCACTGCGCAGCAATCAGTAGGCTTATCAAGCTGAGAAATTAACTGATATGGCGCAGAATGACTTAGTGGGAAAAATCGATGTCACAGCGAACAACAAAGGAGTGACTCTAGCGGCATGTTTTGACATCGAAGGAGCGTTCTGCAACGCCCTGCCGGATTCCCTATACATATATGGCGGTGGCCGAAATGGGAATAGAATTATCCATCTGTGAATGAATTCGAACAATGCTGCACAACAGGTTTATTATAACAGACCTGCAGGGACAGATGCTAGGACTTAGGGTTGCCAGGGGTATCCACAAGGTGGCGTGCCTTCCTCCTACTGTGGTCACTCCTTGTGGATATGCTTCTGGCAACACTTAATGAACGAAAGGTTGAAGCACAGGCATATGCAGACGACTTTGTTATCCTTGCAAGAGAAAGGCATGAAGGAGCTATTTCAACAGCCGTCCAAAATACACTAGACATTGTCTGTGGGCGGTGCGAGCAGGAACAACTGAGCGTGAACCCCCACAAAACAATGATTGTACCAGTTACGAGAAGGTAGACACAGACGATGCTCAGACAACCAATTCTCAAGAACACAATTATTTCGTTTGTTGAGGAGGTAAAATATCTGGGTGTTATTCTTGATAAGTTACTCACATGGAACGCTCATTTGGATAATGTGATCCAAAGGGCTAAGCTGGCTCCTGTGGGAAGTCCTGGGGGATGAAGCCCAAACAAATCTGTTGGCTGTACGTGACAGTGATAAGATGTGTGACGACTCGGTTGTGTGGTGGAGGAAAGCTACTCAACGTACCGCTACTAGGCTAAATAGCTTGCAGAGGGAGGCCTGTCTGACAGTCATAGGGCGATGTGATCGACGTCCCTGGCTGTAAGTCCTTCTGGATCTACCTCCTCGCTATATCTTTCTGGAGAGAGAAGCCAGAATGACAACCTACAGATTTAAATCACTGGATACGAAAGAGCCCAAGTCCGCAGTTATCTGTGAGCCTCCGTCGACAGATAACTGCAGGCATCTCCATGAAACACCACGATATAGTCAATGTGATCCCTGACATTATGTCTAACACAGCGACACTTGATCGACCCTATGCCATCCTGCTACCTAGCAGAGATGAATAAAGTCGAAATAAAAACGATGTGTAAAGAGCTGAGATCTATTGTAATAATGATGGCTCCCGGACACAAAATGAATCGGGGGTTGAACAATCTTACAGCTTTGGTAGACTTACAACAGTCTTTCAAGCAGAGATAAATGTAATTGAGCTATACACCAGGGAGCTGTTGACTTTGCACTGTGCGGGCAGAACAATGAAAATATATACAGATAGTCAAGCGGCGTTGTTAACGCTTGATTCCAGCCAATGTAAATTTAAATTGGTTTAGAACTGTCGATGAATCCTCGTAAGTTTAGGGGAATCTAACTGGGTACAGTTAGTCTGGATACCAGGACACCCAAGTATTCCAAGCAACGGGGAAGCTAATTCACTTGCCAGGAAGGGATCTGCATCCAACCGCATTGGCAGAACCTTATACAGGAGTTACTTTTTCTTAAGCAAAAGCAGCAATCTCTACCTGGACTGAGGGGAGAATCCTTCGGCACTGGGTTGAAATACTAGAACTTCACCATGCAAAGGTCCACAATGCAAGGACCACGCGGCTATGGAACCTGCACAGGAATCGTCGAAGAATCCTGATAGGAGTGTACACGGGTCACAACCAATTGAAAAAACATCAGCAGAAAATGAGCCTCGCGAAACGTAGAGTGCAGTCTCTGCATGGAGCATGAAGAAGATACAGAGCACGTACTATGTCTCTGCCCACCACTGGAAAGAGTCCAGCACTGGGTGGATGCGTCTGAAGACGTTCGAGGTCTTCAGGCACATCCACCTGAGCCTACCTGATCTTAGTACGGTATCACCTCCAGTTATATTTCATTTTCTATTGAGAGCAGGATTGGAATGTGAGATACAATATAGGTGTGAGCCACAATAGACCGTTGGTCGCAGTGCAGGACTGTAAGCCTACTCACGTACAAACCTTACCTAACCTAGTTCTGTTCTTGGAAATTTGGTCGCTATTTTTGCAATCTGTATCAGTTGCGCCACATAAGTAAATCACCGAGTATTCAACTAATCAAAACAGGGATACAGAAGTTTTAAGAGACTGGTTTGACGATGACCAAACCTCGGACGGGGCGACTAAGATCAAGGAGCGGGGAATATGTGCATAGTGTGCATCAGCAAGACATGTGTCTAAAATACAAATGTCTAAAATGTGCATAGAACTTCTGAACGTCGCCTAATGCGAAAAGCTTTATTTTCCATTCCTACAAGATACAATTGGTGCAAGAATTGAAGCCAACTAGTCCTGCTCAGAGACTAAACTTCGCTAATCAGATGATTGGTCGATTTTCGTCTTTCAATAACATTTTATTCTCAGATGAGGCACATTTCCACCTTAATAACCATGTAAATAAACAAACCTGCCTACATTGGATCCTAAGTAATCCAAAATATAAACATGATAAGCCCTTTATTCACCAAAATTGACTGTTGGGGCTGTAATGTCGTCACGAAAAATAACCGGCCCATTCTTTTTCGAAGATCAAAGAGCTAAGAAGGTCACAGTAACTGTTGATTAGGAGCTGTATGTGGAAATGATAACTTGGAAATGATAACTGAAATGGAAACTTTTTGAAGCCAGCAGTGCAAGAAGGTCTCGCACATTTAACATGTTCAGGCCAGTTGTTTGTGAAATGTTCCCTAAGAAATTGATATCCAGACGAGGTGACAAATTGGCCTGCACGTAACTCCGATTTGACACCAATGGACTTTTTCGTATGAAGCTACCTTAACCCTGCTGTTTTTCTTAGCTTTACTATACACTTGTAGTCCTTCGGGACATAGTGATCCGATGTATGCAAGTACAGGGGGATTGTCAAGAATAGCTCGCAATTAATATATTGTGATTTTATTACAGTACATAAACGCAAACTACGATGAAAAGTAATCTTATTACTAACAAAATATATTATGAATATAAAATATATTTATAATATATAAAATATTACAAACACTAAATCTAAAAATAATAGAGAATATCAAATAAATTCTGTATGCGTCCAATTATTGCCTAATCTTTACACTGATGACAATAATACACCACCTGAACCTTACACAATTATTTATTACGAGTACATAACATAAAATAACTATAACTCGTGTTATAGTTATTTTATTGTTACATTTTGATCGTGCTTTTTTATTTTTACTGATTGCACCAAATGTAGATGGCACTGCTACTTCGCCACGTTGATCTTCAATTGTTTTTATTACGGTAGTAGCTTGTTGAGTACGAAGTTTGTGTTTTCTTCACATCATATAGGAAGTTACCATCAGTTTGCCCAATTCTTCCAGAAATAGTCCATTCTTATTTCAATCTGGATTTATTTTTTTCCATATCCACATCCTTATTTCAGTACATTGTGCACAGGGGAATGTTTTTATTTTTTTAGGCACATATGACACAATTTTGGTATCCTTCGTAAAATAAAACGTAGAACTATGTACTTCTTTACTTATTGTAATCTTGGTTTTTCTAACCGTTCCTAACATTGTAGGTAAAAAAAATTATCACATGTAACATTTTGCCCCCCGAGTTCATGTGTTAAGTCTAAAACTACTCGCATTCCTTGATTTTTTCTGGTGCTTCATCCGGACGTTTTCCCGTATAAACTTCAACTTTCATGGCATATGAACTACCACTGTAACAAAGAGTCCATGTTTTGGTGCCATATTTTACAGCTTATTCTGAAGCCAACAAGTTGTTCGTCATCAGTAACATTGTCACCTACATTATACAATTTTGACATAATTTCTATCCACAAAGCACCAAAACTCTCTTATAGGAGCTAATTTGTCACTTGCTCTCCTTTTTTGACAATCGACCTTATCGTCAAAACGTAATACGCGTCATATTCGATAAAGAAACCTTCAACGACATCGTTGCACGACAAATAGATCTACCAGCTTCTGTATTCCACAAACTTTTTGTTGATTCGCCGTGTGATTTATAAACTCCTGCCTACAACAATAATCCTATATATGCTTACATTATAATATTATCCAGATCTTCCCAATCGCATCTGTACACTTTCCGACCTTCAATATTGCTCATTTTCAACACAATATTTTCAAGTGTTGGGCTCACGATAACTTGAAAGGCAGATAGAATATCCTTCACTTTGGATATGGCATACCTAGTTGGCCCAGGGTAATTTTTATTATATTTTGACTACATACTCGTCCAATTTGGGGGAAAGGTTCTAACATCCAAGATATAACTTTGTTTTTTGAAGTACTAACTGCACAGGAACCATACATAGTATTTGTTTGCACTACGCCATGTTCTGAAGAGTCATAGTCTGCTTCGGATTTCTCATAGTCGGCATCATCGCTGGAATGATTTTCACCCTCGGAAGTATCTTCATCGTCGTATGCATTTGCACGTATCTTTGCTATATCTTCATCAGATAGACATGCCCATATATGCACAGACTTGCATATTCGACCAGTATGAATGCATAATCTTTTTGGTTGCTATATAGTTATGATACACTTATAGTATTCATATGATGACGATTATCCGTTCAGTCGAATACGACTTTCGGTCACTTCGTGGATCTTTGATCGCCACGTTTATTTATTAACTGTTTCTTAACTTTAACCATAACTGTTTCTTTTAATTCTGTCATTGACATGTTCATGTCAGATATGATTGTATCAAGCCAACGTGTTCTTTGGCGTCCTCTTCTTCTTTTTCCGCTAACTTTGCCTAGCACTAATGACGTTTCTAATGAGTAAACCCGCATAACGCGGCCAAAGTATGAGAGACGCTGTTTGGTGATTTTGCCTTCTAATGATATTTTTGGCTTGACGCGGTCTAAAATCGTCTTATTTGTTATCATGGCCGTCCAAGGTATTCGTAACATTCTCTTCTGTCTGTTTTCCTGAGTGTCCAACTTTCACAACCATCCTTTGCTTTTCCAGATCTTTTCCATTCCTTGCATTGCAGCCCTACCAAGTGAAATTCGTCGTTTGATCTCGGGTCCAGATCCGCCGTTGCGATCGATTTTGGATCCAAGGTAGATAAAATATAGTATTCATATAAATAAGGTTAAAAATAAAATTACGTAGAGTACAATAAATCTAAATAGTTTTGGGTAATAATGACCCGAGGGTTATATACGTAACAATCTTGTTTAAAAAATGTAATAATAATTTCTTTTGAAAAGTATTTGACAATATTGTACTATTGTTAAATACTTTTACTATTATATTATACCGAGGAGCACAGCAGGATTAAAAGTATACAATAACAATCTTCTTCCTCCCCAGGAAATTAACTGCCCGATGCACGTTTCACTGATCATGTCAGCATCATTGGAGCGACAAGAGATAAAAGGGTCTCAAACCCAAATCTTTTATCTCTTGTCGCTCCCGACGATGCTGACATAGCAGTTAATTTTGCTGGTATATATTAAAAAGCAATTATTATTTAAAACGTCTAATAGTCGTTGCCATCTACATACTTAGCTAGCAATTATTAATTATAATACTCAGTGGTAGTAAAATTTAATGACTAATTGTACTAAATGAAAACTAACAAAGTTAGTTATCCGAAAACGATGTAGCTTCGTTGCTGAATAAGTAAATTTTCATTATAGAACTATTATTAAAAAAAGATATCTTAAACTGAAATTGATTGCAATTGTCGGCTATCAATTGATAAGTCATTTCATAGTTCAACGAAATTACGAAATTCTAAAGTTAAAAGTCCTTTTTGGCTACAACTAAATTATGAAGAGATCAAAAGGATACAAGCTTCCAAGTATCTCAACTAATAGTAGTGAGCACGTGTAAACTGCGGGTAATTACAGGTCTTCCCGAGCGTAACATTACGCGACAACTACCGTCTCTACCTTCCACCGGCGATTGCGTCGTCCAGCGATCGCCCAATCAACTGCGTACCACCTCGAGCTTTCAATTAATTAAACGTTTCGCTTGCCTTCTCCAGCGAAACCCTCCACCTCGCCAACTGCCGGACTACGTAACACCTGAGTCACGAATCTACATATTAAACTAATTGGTATCTTTAATCAAATTATACGCCTATATCTTCTACACCGCGGAAGATAACACGTGGTTCGGTTACTAAATTATAAGCTCGGTCTCTTGATTTCTTACTACTACTACTACTCCGGTTCGGGTAGGATAATGGGACGATGACGAAAATCTTCCGGGCCCTGTATCTATTCGTGTGTGCTGTGTTGTGTTTTAATTAAAAACTGGTTCAGTTGTTTGCGGTTGTGTATATATGGTTGTGGTGTACGGTATATCCGCGATCAGATCCTTATCGGAAAGTGGTACTAATTTATCGTTCAGAAATGATTAGTGATGTAGGTTAGACAATCTGGTCCGCAGCGCCGTGAATATGTTGATACTGATCCTGGAGTTATATAAATGCCAATTAGGGCAAATTAATAATTTTACTTTTTAAAAATAAATCAGTCATATATAAACTGGTTATATTAACGTGTTTGTGTAGCCTAATTATAATTGGTTTCGTTTTTTATAGTAATAATTTTGCTACGCCTAATACTATATCCACAGTCAGAAATTTCTAAAATAATGGTTTGCCTTCAGAACTGCACATGACATTTTATAGAAACCATAAAAAAACAACAAAGCGCGATAAGACTTGAAAAGAATAGATAATTATTTTTCTGCCCAAATTATGGTTGGAGGAGCAAGTGTAGGTAACTAGAATACAATAAATAAATCGTTGAGTAGTAAAGTACAGTTCGAATTGCTTACATAATTCAAAAGATAAAGATAGAGGTTCAAATCTCTATCCTTTACAGACTGTCAATTCGTACATACAATGTTTATTAATTATACTATACGTAGCCTATTTTGCTACATAGTTTAACAAGCCTTTGTTTAAGAACTTTTGAGCTTTCAAATGCATCAAAGAATCTATTGTTGTATTTCCAAATTATTTTACCTTACCTACTGCTTGCTGTTAAAAGCATGTTCGGTTATACTAAATTTTTTCATACACATGAAAAAAATGTTTGCACAGTTCTGCCCAACAAACTTTTCAATCACAATAACTTCATTCATACACTCCACATTTCATCAACATATTTATTCTATCTTTTGAACTACCCAACAATGTTTTTATCGTAAACTCACTAGGGGTCTTACTAAGATTTTCAATAAAGCAGGTATGAAATTAGCTTTTCACTCCAACAGTATGTTGTTAATAACATTTTTAGGTAATCCAAAAGATAAAATATATGTGTTATGAAAAAGATGAATGAATGATGGCTGAACACTCCGTGTGGAGTTGCGCCGCTTTTCCGCTTTCTAAATCCATATTCTTGGGTGGATTAGACCCAGTTATCTGTTTGTCCAATCTTCTCACTTATCTGAAACTTACCTGATATATGAATTGCAAATAAACTTAGAAAACACGAATAAATGACGATTGGAGGAGAACAACAGGATTTAGTACTGGAGGACGGAATTACAATTGGGCATTGCACACATTTTTCATATCTCGGCTCGGAGTTATCAATAGAAGGGAGAAGCAATAGAGACATCCAACAAAAAAGAAGAAAGGGAACATAGCTGTTAGACAACTAAATCCCATAATTTGAAGTCGGAGCACTACCAAAAATGTTAAAAGAAAGCTGTACAAAATAGTAATAGAACCGATAACGATTTATGAAGCCGAGGTATGGAAGGCTACAGATAAAAACGCAAGAACGTTAAAAGCAATTAAAATGGAGTTTTGGCGACGAAGTTCCAACCTCGCAAAATTAGACAAAATTAGAAACGAAAATATTAAGAAGAAAATGGATAACACGCTGAGATAACGGATACTGTTGGAGACTACAATGGCACGGCCAATGTAGTCTATAATATGTATGTAGTCTATAGATTGGAAAATATGAAGGCTGAGATGCGAGGAAACGAAAATTATATTTAACCACTTCTTCGAATTCAAAGTCGCCAATTTCTATTTTTCTGTTTCCTTTTTCTTTTCCAAATCGAATTATTTTTGTTTTCTCTTCATTAATTTTTAAGCCCATTTTTCGTCTTCGGTTACCATTTTTTTTAATATTTTCTCCATTATCTTTCTCCATTTTGTGGCAATAACTAAATCGTCCACATAGGCGATTATTTGACTTCCTCCTATTCTGAGACTTTTTTTATCTTTCTCATTACATATTCTAAGGCTAAGTTGAACAATGTTGCCGATAGGGCGTTTCCTTGTTTGACTCCTTTATTGGTTATAAAGCTTTCTGTTTCTCCTTTTAATGTTTTATTGCCTTCTAGTTGTTTGTTACAGGAATTAAGAAGTGCCGCTTTTTAGAATCAATAGTATCGCAAGATCCTTAGTATTTAGTCTTTCAGTCCTCCTGATTATGCTACTTTCGTTAATGATATGTGCATCGAGCAGGTAATTTTTTAGTTTTGGTGTAGAGGTGAACATTGTCTACATTTGCTATACTTAGGGCTGCAACGAAATAATGATTTAAAAATGTTTTAGAGAATTCTCCGAGAAAATAATATAAAATTTGTAATTTCGTATAAACATGGTGATTTCGGTCACACAAGGTTGAGATAACCGGGATAGTTATGAAAAAATGACCTATTATAAACTTATTTTGAGAGCAGGTCTTTTGTTGTACCGTAATTCATTTTAAACTAATTATTAGCCGAGAGGGATGTCCGACTTCTCCATCCACAATTTAATACGTAATATGGACTTTGGCAGCTATTGAAGTCAGTAGTTTGCTTATTGTGAGAAGATACGGGGTCTATCACAATCGCACCTTTTTTTGCGGAAAGTTGGGAACTATTGAATCTATTTAAAATAACTTTGAAAATTAATCTCGTTAAAGTGATTGTTGTTATTACTATTGGATAATTGTTTTCACCTTACGTAGGCTTTGAATACAAATAGAGTTATCCACCAAACATAAATGGTAATCAAAACGTTCGTTGCAAGAAATACATGTTCTATAGAGTGGCCTTCTTTTCTAAAAATACGCATTTTTCTCAACGAATTTCCGAAGTACGTTTTAATTTGAATGTGGTTTTCACCATCAAAAACCAACTCTGTGAATTTTTATCCGTAGCGATTCTTCTTATCCTTGATATCCGATATTTGAGTTTCGTGTGGATCTTTTTGACATTGAGGACATTTTCTGTTATTTATGTCAATTCAATAATTGAATTTGAATTATTTGTGAATTCAACGAATTTTCATTAGGGCTGCCGTTAAGGGTAAGTTCACTTGTATGTAAGTTGAAATTTGTCGTTCTATGTTTCGCTCCACAGATGGCTAAATAAAAAAATGAAAATGTCATATTGCCAGCATATACTACTGCCTAAAATAGTTTTCAAATGTTGGATTGCTAATGAAACAATATAATTTAGTATACATTAATTAAAATAAATATATATTTTAATTAAAATAAAACGAGCCCTCTTGGTCTACAAACTTGCGTAATATGACTTTAATAATATAAGTCAACGTTAATAGTATTTTATTACCTTTAATTCAGAAAATGATTTTTCTTCAGGTGTAACTGAAGCCCGCAATGTGAGATACTCTGAAAGATATTGCTGTAGGTATTCAACGGATTCTGCACAAAATGTAACTTTAAGGTATTGAAATCATTAAACAAATCAATCCCTTTAATATGTGCCTTCGCCCGTGAATTGGTTTTTAAATTTTAGATTAAGCTTTCGCAATATTTCTGAAATTTTAACGTAACTAATCAATTTAGCAGTCACCAATCCTTGAAGACTTAATTACTATTAATATAAATTATTCTTCGGGCCAATTCTATTTTGTTTGCTTTTTTGGCGAAAGGTTTGGATTGAGGATACTTTGGTTGTACGTTAAGTTCCGGAAGCTGCGGATCAAGCGAACAAAGTAAGCACTTTTAAGCACTTAATGATTAAATTTCCAAGTAATCTTGTTCACAACTTAACACTTGTTACAATGCGTCAAATCAAGTTGTTGTAGAATGATGCGAATTTGTAATTTTATACACTACGCGCCTCGCAAAACTCAAAGGCGATAAAATTGGCAATAGCATATTCGCGACCAACAGGTCTGTCCGCCAGGCAGCTCCATGCTGTCCAGGAATTTAAAAGGCCTTTAAAAAACATTCAAGGGGGAATAGAACTGTTTTCTTTCAATTTTGTTAGTATGTTTGTCGCTGATTCCGTAAGAACCAAATCTTATGGTATAAAAGGAAACTAATAATATATTCTAAAATAAAAGAAATTCTTAAAAACCTGTCTAAACGCAAAATAAAACAATAAAATTACAAATGTGGCTCTAATAGGCCCTGACCAGATAAACAATACCCAAACCGATCATAGAAATTGCTTCTAACATTAGAAAGCATTTCAGGTGTGATATAGATGGCTGCTTCGGTAATGTCCAAACTCCCAGGTCCACCAAATATTCCGCTCGCTCATGACCATAAATTATATGCAAGAAACACCCATACGAAAAAGTAATTTGGGGACAAATCTGGAGAACTCGCTGGCCATTTAATAGTGCCTGTCCCGCTCATAATGCGATTAGGGAATAAATTTCTCAAAACTTCATTAACCCTAATTGCATTATGCACCGGGCAGCCGTCTTGCTGAAACCAAATAGTTTCTAGATCTCTTCCAGTAATGTTTTGGGTAGTCGGAACTATTTGCATTTCTAGTAGATCTAAATATTTCCGGGCATTTAAGGTCCCGTCAACAAAAAAAGGGTCCTATTAAATGGTCACCAAGAAGTCCAGTCCAAACGTTTAGCTTTTGTGGATATTGCGTGCGACCAGAGACACTTTTATGTAAATTTTCTCGAGACCAATAACGAACAACAGAAGGATTGTGTTTTCTATGCAATGGAAAAGTAGATTCATCGGTGAAAATAATATTTGCAATATAGCTTTCATCTTCATTTGCCTTTTCCATCACTTGTTCACAAAATTCGATTCTTCTATTATCTTCGGGAAATAACTCTTGTGTCTTGCTGAATTTATAACACTTACACCCGTGCTTGCTCAAAGCTCATGAAACAGTACTTCTGCTTACACTTAATTCCTCCGCTTTCACTGCAGCACAAATCGTTTCGTCCCTCACCACTCTTTCTTCGACTTTTTCAAGTGGGACTTCCTTTATGTGGCACTTGAACATTCCTTTATACAATAACAATTTTCATACATGCAAACAATGTTCCAAATTGTCTGCTTATTCAGAATGGGTCTTCCCTGAAAAGTGTGTGCAAATAAATTTGCGCATTCTCTTGAAGACTGACCTCCATAAAACCACTTGATAATTTGCAATTTTTCAGCAGGGTGTATACCACCATTTGTTTATATATTTCGTTCAGTCGAATAGATATGCGTTTCGTAGGATAGTCGGCAACGAAATGAAGCAAATACGCTTGAGTACAGCGGACAGTCTGTTTCGTCTGCATCGTGTAGCCCCGCGCAGTGTGTTGTTGTCAAGTGTAACGCTCCCTATGCCGAGTCCGGAAAGACGCAACTTGTATATTAAAAGCAAGTGAATGTGCTTTATGGGTTGTAGTGAAATCTCCAATCACGATCGAATTATTTTCATATGATTTGATCGCGTCTCCTCTACTAGGCTTACCTGTGTTACCTATACGTTGACTGTCAAGCCTATTTTGAAGCAATCTGTTCTAGACGCCAATATTTTTCTATTTCTATTACAATTTTAATTTTAGTTGTTTACGAAAATTCTTTCGAATAATCTCGTGAACAGTCTCTGATCACGAGATTATTCGAAAGTCGTCTCCCAATGGGTTTAAACTTATGACACCTCCACGAATACTGTTGTGATGGTGTAATCACGTTTATTCCTGTTTAAGGCTCATCAGTTGCGGTCTAGCAATGATTGTGTTTTGTCTCGTTTTAAAATACAGAAATACATTTTGTTCAATGAGATGGGTGAACCTGGTGGGATGATTGTTTACCTTCGGGTCTATGTTTTTGACCAACTTTGGTAGGTCTCACGAGCACTAATTTGCAGTTGGTTCATTTCCTTCGCGATAAGGCCCATAACTGCTTTGAATCCACGTTCTACTAACTAAGAAGACTGGAAAGTAATCAACAACCTCTGGACAGTGACCAACAATGCAGGATATAAAACTGGTATCTGTTTCTGTAATCAGAATTTGCGGTACCTATTTTTGTTAAAACAATGCTTTCAGCACCTCATTTACGGATAATTTAATACATTTTTCCTGTATTACTATGGTGTCATCAAAGTCTCCAATCTTTGAGTGAGGCCAGAATAAAGATCCATTAAGTGTTGACAATAAACAAATAAATCTTCATCTCGTTTTTGAAGGTTTAAAAGATTTGGAAACGGAGAGCATTTTTCTCCCCCCAAATTTTTTTATACAGAAAAGTTTTGCAACAAACGCATATATTATGCTTTAGTTTTGATAAAATTTTATTCAACAGCTTGTAAATTCAAACTGATTTCGCTAAGTTTAGCAAACAACTTAGTCATATAAAGTATGTCATTTTTTCATTTAATTCAAACGTATATGTTTATATTTATACGTTCAGTGCATTTTCATACTGAACGTTTAAAAATATACTCTGCTAAACATGGAGTTTTCCAAAAGACCATCGCTTTTGTAACATTTTGGTTCTACGAATTAGTATAATATTTGTCCTGATTTTATACTCTAAAAATAATCTAATCTTAAAAGAACTTCCAAAAAACCACAAAAAAAATACCGAAATTCTAAACGAACTATAAACGAAATTATTATCCTGCCGCTGTAGCATTAAACCTATTACACGCGGTAATCGCATTTTAAATAACGCAGCGCGAGCCTGTGAGGATGATTGATGATTTTTTTAAAATAATTACGCCACGGGAGCTCGGCTACGGTCCCCGCCATCGCTTCTTAAGTACGGATTGTATTATAAATTACACGCACGTTTTCACGAGATGATGTCAGATGACCGCTGTCGATCAAGGTACAAAATTAAACGCCAAAATGGGTACGGTTAACCGACGTGATGGAACGTGGCTGCGACGTTGCATTTTATTTATTAAGATAATTCAGCGAACACGATTTGTAGTTAACAGTATTATACCACACATCAGGTATTCGCTTGCTGATAGGAAAGTTAAAAGTGAATGTTAAGTAAATCAATTTTTTGAAATTAAGAATGATTATCGGCATCGCCTAAATTTTTCCTACTATATATTATCTTGTCAAAGAGATTGATGTGTATATTTCATACTAGTTGCTCTTACTGGTAATTAGCTTAGCTAGTTCTTAATTGCTTAGAATTTCTTAACATGTTTAATTGCATAAATCGTACTAAACGCAAGAGATTTCAACGATTGATTAAGGTAGTACCTAGTATGAATAAATTATGGCGATGCTGAATATAAGCAAAAATAATGAAAATCAAAACAACTAGTATATTGTACAACAATTGAAATAACACCAAAACTATACTATTGTGGATTAAACACTAGAAGTGAACAAGTGAATAAGCCAATCCACCAACCTTCTTTTTGCAACAAATACACATCGTTAACGGATAAAAAGACCTCTGTAAGAAGTAGAATGGGCGACATACTGGACATACACATGGCTCGCTGTGATTTCACTTCGAACAGGTCCGCTATCTCTCTCTGGCAATAATACACTACACTATGCTATCGTTCATCATTTGCACACTTTGGTTTTATTTAGTCTGCAGGTGTGGTCCTTTTTGGTTTTATTCGTTTCTACTTCATTTTTGTCAAATACCTGTACTACCTAGACATTATCTCATTTATAGACTATGTTCATATTTAGTAGATGTAAAATGCTTTTAGTTCGGGCAGTTTCATCATTAGATGTCTTGTTTATATGCGCATTTCCTACGTACTTTGCTATAATCTGTGTTACTGGAATTGCTACATCTATGTCATTATTGGTTGCAGGAATTTTAGCAATAGCTGTTTTAATAATTTCTCAATTTTGCTTACTTTCAAAAAACTTTTATTTATCTATCAATATTAAGTTTGTCACCTTCAAAATAGCGCCCACAAGATATACATTTGTGTCAACATTCCAATTTTGTGTGTGTTTTTAGTTCTTCAGCGTCCTTTCGCGAACAATCATTGACGAACAAGCATTGAACTGTTGAAATGTATAAACAAGCATTGAGCCTTGAGCAGGTGCATTATTGTGATGCAATACCCACCAGTTTCTTTCGCCAAATATCGTCGGACGTTTTCGTCGGATAGATTCACACAAGTGGCGTGGAACTTCCAGGTAATACGC